>JAYMFT010042503.1:0-15551 GCA_038088735.1 Panulirus argus | reverse complement strand
CTGCCTGGCTCCTTCTTCTGTTTCCCTTTTTAGAAATTGAAATACAAGAAGGGGAGGGTTTCCAGCCCCCCGCTCCCACCCCTTTTAGTCGCCTTCTACGACACGCAGGGAATACTTGTTTAGTATATATCCCTGGGGACAGGGGAGAAAGAATATTTCCCACGTACTCCCTGCATGTCGTAAAAGGCAACTAAAAGGGGAGGGAGCAGGGGGCTGGAAATCTTTCCCTCCTGTTTTTACTTTTACAAAAGAAGGAACAGTGAAGGAGCCAAGTGAGGATTTTCCCAGTATTAGTCATGATATTAGAGCTACTAAGATTTATGCAACTACAATCTTATCATCTAATATCCTAGACATTTTTGCAAGTGCATTAATTCGAGAATCTGCAATGGCGTCAAAGGATTCTGATTTTGAGCCCAAATTATCAAAACCACCAAAGAGACTTAAAACTGACACAGGAATATGCATAATATTCAGTAATCAAAAGCCAAGTAGTAGTTTGACAAATCCCAGACATCTTTTGATACACTCTGTTACAAGCTGCCCATATCCAAATAATCTGCACCAATACTCCTGTATGAATCATTCATTGAGAAAATACCTTAGATATATTATATAAGTCTAACTGTTGCAACGAATTCTTACACAAGAAAGCCATACAGGAACTTTAGGTTGCAAAAAGTGCAACAGCTGGATATTCTGACACTAGTCATGAAGCCTACTGCACTTAAAGGGAGGTTGAAGGAAGCAAGTCCATCAAGTAACCCAAAAAATTTATATTTTGTGAGAAAAGTCCTGCATACATAAATGGAAGTTAAACTCAAGAAAAACTAATCCAGTGTGTTGAATTGCATGCAGACAACATCTTTCAAAATGTGGTAAGACAAATGGTGACACAGATAAGGACTGAGGACAAACGAAATATGGATCAGCCCATTCTGGCACTTACTGCACGTGATATAGTGGCTGCTTTATTGCACCATCATAAGTCATAAACCTGGAAGAACAAAGTGCCTTGTCACAGTGAAGTCGTCAAAGATGATGTGTTATGGTCATCAATTTACAATATGCTGTCTGACTACATTTGACTAGACTCCACAGAAAACAAATGTTGCACAGATGAAATAGTTAACTGAGAAATTCTACATGCATTCACTTGGTGCAGTCAGAATCTAACAAGACACAGAAAACAAAAGCTCAAGAAGGAATTTGGTTCAAGTCTTTACATCTTTCCCAGTGACAAGGGAAATCTTCCAGTTATGCCTAATAGTCTATCTATGGAGATTTAGCAACTGATTATAAAAAAACAAGGAGAATCTAGACATGGATACAAAACATGGAGCACATCCTTTTGAAAGAAGCAATGTATCTGTACAATGAAATTAAAGAAGCACTTTATGAGCAGCCATGGCCACATTGTCCAAGTAAAGTAGATGACAAATATGATGATGCACTATCTCCACTCACAACATTTCTCTAAAACCTTACTGGCGGGTGAAAGAAAGGCTCAAAATCCAGTAGCTCATGTATAAAAGTTAGTGTGCTCATTTGCCCAATACCTCATCTATGGAGCAACAACAAAACCAATAGAAACATCAATGCACATTTTACTTCCCTGTGCTGTACAGACACTAACTGGTAATGGTCAAGTGGCAAAACCTTGAATCGACTGGGAAATTAGAATTCACATTCTAAATTGAAGGAAAAAGACAGCCTTATGAATTCAGAAATTGCAAACACTGAATGAAGATGGTGTTGTACTGCCCTTAGACATTTATCTTGGGAGTCCAAGCTATGATAGCCTATGACAACACAGGTAGGTAAAAAGAAACTCTAAGTGGATCAGAAATGTCTCATTGAGTAAATGGTATCACTGTACAACCACAAGAAAGTGCAGCTGAATTACCCCCATATCAAATGGAGATACAAAAATTATTTCTTCCTGTGAAGCCACAAGTTTTGCCAAATTATGAGTGAGGTGAGAGAAAAAGTCCTCCAGCTATCATTACACTTCAACCAGGTACTACTGAAATAGAAGAAGCAAGCAAGGTTAAATCTAAAAACATTACTTGGTCTTTGGTGTGGTAAAGCAACACACCACACCAAACAGCTACCTGACAGAGTGGCTTTAACATACAGACTAATGATCATAAATCTGTATTAAAAGAGATGGTAGGTTACTTGCCTACCATCAGCACACCAGCCACAAAGACATTCAATATCACAACAGGTAAAGAAAATCATGAAAGTTCTGAGATTCCCAAAAGTTGTGCATTTGCTTGACCAGGCACTCTATGCAAAGGCAGCAGAAGGTATGTGGAGCAACCAACACCTATTTGGTGATATCATCCTGAGGATGGGGGCTTTCCATGCAATTTGTAATCATTTGGCCATCACTGGGAAGCACTTCAGTGATGTGGGAGTCCATGATCCTGAAGTGGAGTCTGGGTTGATAGTAAAAAAGGAACACACTAAAACGTTCTGAATGGATGACAGTACAATCACAGAGTCAGACTTCACAAAACTGTCTAAGAAGGCCTTCGTAACCTCATGTGGAAAGGATATTTTCCTTGGTTAAAAGAGCACCATACCCAAGAATTACCAAAGCTTAGGGAGACACTGATCCTTGCTGAAGAAGTCATCAAGAAACCAGACAATGTCCCTTTTTAAGTGATGGAATAAGTATCATGTGCATGTATTTTCAGCTTAATCAGCAAGTTACATGACTTAAACTAGAAAATGACTGTTAAATTCTGGGTATCCTACATAGAGATCGTTGATATACTGCTAGATCTTATCTGAGCTTTCAAAGAGAGTAAATACCCCTGCACCTGTATGCTATAAGTGTGATAACCACATGATGCTTTGCATATGACAAGCAGAACTAGGCTCGCTAACTCTCAGTATATCATGCATAGATGACAACAATATTAGAAAATAACTGTAATACCAGCAGCTATCAGTTGGCAGATTTTCAAACTAATCAAGCTCCAATAATGCATCTGGGAGGATAGCCATTGATAAAACAGAGGAAGAAACTGTTAACAGAAATATACAGACTGCATGTTGTACAGAAGGTTTCATCCTCAGGCTAACTTCTGTGTACATTACTACCTCACAGCTGAATATAGCTCGTATCATAACGTGTCTCACACAGCTTTATATCATGACTGATGTGGATGTGTATAACATCACCCATCCAGATTTAGGTGCAGCCCATATATAGACAGATGAGGCAAATGTCCAAGCAGTTGTTGATCTTTTCGAAAACAACTGGATTGATCTTTTTGGACTAAGCATGATTCCTCCTCCAGATGTTGCAGAGAATTTCCTTTCAGCACAGAAACATGGCAGGGCAACTTAACAGCAACTGTTGATTCAAGATTTATGAAAGGCTGCTCTTTCTATGACTAATTCCAAAAAATAAATTTAAAGACATTCAGCAGCATGATTCTGATAGTTGATGGTAAAAAAAAAAAAAGGGGGGGGGGCATGGAACATGTACTACAACATCCCCTAGAACCCTTACCTTAGTCTTTGGCTAAATGTGATGGCACACCTATGAAGACAAACAAGGATGCTTTGACACAGTACCTCAAGAAGTAAGTGTCATTAAAGGAAAATGTCAATTACCATTTTCAACCATCACTGATGGGATGGCCCTTGTGCAGAAGGTACTGGGTGATAACTTCATCTTTGGAGAATTGTCAGATCAGCTGTTGACAATAGCCATGCAGTGAGCCAGCAAATCAAAGAATTGATGTGGTCTTTGATGTATACAAGGAGCCATTCATCAAACATGCAGAAAGAGTGAAAAGGGGTGCAGATGGTGGCATCTTCTTTTAAAATATTTCCTGCACATAAAGTGAGAAACTGGAGAGATCTACTATCATATCCAGCCAGCAAGAAGCTAATCCATTTCTTTGCAGATGACTGCAAGAAAAAGTAAGACAAGGTCGATGACAAAGTTCTGCATGTGACAAAAGAAGCTAAATGTTTCATGATAACCAAGCAACATGTGGAAAGATGAGTTTCTGCACATCACTCACAAGGAAGCAAACACATGCTGGTTCCAAGTCTGTAACATTAGTAGCAAAGGACACAGATATGCTCATCCTCTGTTCAGCCTTCTCATGCAGGTTCCAATGTGATCTGTACATTCAGGACAAGGCTTATCAGCATCAAAGTTTAGGTTCTTCTTTGGGAGATGCCATGTGTACTATCTTGCCAGTTTCCAAGCTTTCATTAAATGTGATACTGCAAGCACATTTTTAGGATAGGTTGACACATTTCAAACTGTATTCAAGTAATTAGGAGAGCAATGGAGCTTACCTCAAGAACTCTTTGACATCTTTCAGAAGTCCATATGTAAATTATATGATGCCCAAACCCCAAACGATCATATGAATGAGTTTCACGAACAGCTGTGTTGCACCTTGAAAGGTGATGTTAATTCAGGACAGCCCCTCCATGTGAAGATAGCCTCTATCAACATGCCCTGAGAGGTACTGTTTGGTGCAAGCTCCTGATATACCAGAACCCCATAATGACAATAAATGGAAAGCAGGAGAAGATGGCAAACTTATTATCAAGTAATTGACAGGCTCTCCTGCACTACAGGAGGTCTTGGAGTTCTTATCAAGTAAATGCAGTCGTGCTTGTTAACTCCCCAGACGTCAATGCCTTAGCAATGAACTCAAATGCACAGATGAATGCAGACTGCAGAACTGTATCAATATGGTTTCTAATGATGTTGATCATCTAATCAATGATATACTTGATGATGATGATGTAGACAAATGTAACTAATATGTTAGAGCTCTTGAAGTTAACTATGAATTTCTTGAATGTGTTCATTTCCCATAAAGTTTTACTGTACTACAATCCATTTTGTATGTCTTGCTACCTCATTTTCTCTCATTTGAAAAGCATTTTGATTTTTTGAGTAAAATATGCTGATGCTATTATGTTGACACGATATGAGTACTGATATTGTACATCTAATTTTTTCTATGTTTTCAGAGACATTATCCATATAAAATGTAACTTGTTTTCACAAATACATTTGGGTAAAACGACAAGTACCAAAGTTAAAATCATTCCATAAAGTGGTTCTGTGGAAATAAAAAATAGTTCAAATTTCAAAAGAATGCAGTTACAAACAATGATCTACTGGGAACAGTGTAAACCACCTATAAACTGCTCTAAATGGTTAAACATTCTGAAAATGCATTAAGTCTTTACTTCCTAGCTCCACTTCTACTATAACTGTGTTTCTTATCTACAAAACACACAGAAGGAAGAAAAGCTTTTAAAATGACCATTCTAGAGTAAAATGAATATTACTAAAAGTTAGGGATAAGAATTTTGATTCTAATATACGGCATCCTTTTCTTATATATGCCTTTATCACATGTGTAAGAAAATCCATCTCCTTTCCAGTAACATAAGGACATATATAATTATTTTACTTATCATCAAAAATCATTTATTTATTTATTATCATACTTGATCGCTGTTTCCCACGTCAGTGAGGTAACGCCAGGAAACAGACGAAGAAAGACCCATCCCCCCACATACATACATGCACATTACATACATATACATACCAACATATACATATATACATACATATACATACACATGCATATACACACATAGACATGTACATATTCACACTTGTTCACCCCCATCCATTCCTGATGCCACCCCGCCCCCAAGGGAATTGCATCGCAACTCCTTGTGCCAGCAAGGTAGTGCCAGGAGACAGACGAAACGGCCACATTCGCTCACACTCAGGCTCTAGCTGTCATGTGTAATGCACTGAAACCACAGGATGCTTTACCTTTCTTAAAAAAATGATACACCAACTTGAACTAAAATATTTACCTAAAAGCTACACTATGCAGATGTTCACCAGGAATTTTTGGAATCTACAGATAACAAGCTTTAAAAAACAATATTTCATTTGGCAGGCATGAATCTTAGCAATCAGCCAAAATTTGGACCCTGGCCCATGAACTAGTTTAGAGAAGTGAGGATGATCTATCTATCTATCTATCTACCTATATCTTTGACACCTGTTCCTAACTAGAACTCCCTTAAGGCAGTGACCACAGCAAGAGAGTCTCCATAACCAATGAACTCAAGCGACGCTTCTTAGCCTTTAGTGCCTCACCTATAACAGGCCTCTTGGCAGGGGGCTACTCTAATGCAATGCTTGCAGAGGCTCCTACCTACTATTCCTACCTATTACTTCTACTACTACTTCTACCTAATGTTTCTACATAATATTCCTGCCTAAATGTTCATACCTACTACTTCTATCTACTGCTCCTACTATTCTGCTAAAAGGCAGGGCTAGTGCATAGTGCTCCCCACAGGAAAATCTTAGAGTTATGGAGAATGAGCAGTGTGAGTTAGGTGTCGTCAAGTGTTATGCATGACATGGAGAGATTGTATGTTTGTGGACAGAACGCCAGTAGTCCACGTGTTGGGTGAGGCAGAGAGAAAAAACAGCTACCTGGGTCAGAAGAGTGCAACCTGACAACCAATGAAGTGCTGGCTTACTAAGCAGATGTTACTAAACTTCCAGATACTCAGGCAGGTAGTTCTGGTAATATACCTCCCTGGTCGTTGGCTGCCTACCAACTACGGGATGCTAAGGGATTTTTGTTCTTGCCCAAATCTGAAATCAATTTGTGTTCTATGGCCATTTTGTTTGTGTATTGCTTTTTTGATGATGTTCTTGGCGTGGTGAGTGAGCGCTGTGTGTTGAATGCAATGCCTCAAATAGTTGGTGTTTTGTTCTGTGGGAGTGATTATCTACATGGGGTGAATTGAAGGCATGAGCTGTTGTGTCTGTCTGGAGTTAAAAGAGCAGCTGAATACTTCTGTGGAGACAAAGAAATCTGCTCTGGGTGAGCTGTTGTCCCAACTGAGTAATGTAGTGCTGTATGTTTGTTGTTGCTACTATGGTGTTGGGGTATCGTGAAATGACTGTGAGGTTGTGAGGCTGTCTGAATATGAGAGGACCATGCAGTTTCCCAGAGGTAACAGCAGGTCACACAGGAAAAGATTGAAGAGGGTTGGAGAAAGAACGGCTCCTTGGGGAACTCCATTGTAGAGCATAAGAGTTTTTAGATGTGAAACCAATGAGAGTGACTCTGGCATGATAGCCAGTTATAAAATTGGCCTACCACTTTTTGTTACTGTTTGCTGGGTTGGTGTGTGTCAGGGAGAGAGTGTCAAATGCTTTGTTAATGTCTATCCTCACTAGTATTGTGCAAGATAGGGGTTGTGGTTGGCTAAATCCATATAGGATGCACTGAGTGAGGCAAACAGTGGTGGTGGAATGGTTGGGTCTGAAGGGATGCTGGGAACATGAGAACAGGATATTCTGCTTCATTTTGTTGTGGATCAGTTTTCCGGGAGTTTGAATACTGAAGACAGAATGATAGAGGACTAACATACTAATGAAACACTTCTGAAGAATCAGCCATAAACCAACCTCCTCCCTAAACAGGTAAGTCATGAAATACCTACACAAATCCATCCAGAAACAAGTGCTCACCACCCTTCACTGCAACTGACACAAGCAATGCAATCTAAACCTTAAAGAATTCTCCTGCAACAGGCCCTGACAAGGTATCAATATTTTCATACAATGCACTTTGGTCCAATTTCAATCAAAGCAAAATCAGATGTCTTCAACCATTCCTGTTTCCAAAACAAAATTCCTAATATCTGGAAACTTACCAACATAACACCAATCCTAAAATCCTCTGAAACACATAATTTCCTTTCCTCCTACCATGCTACATCACTTCTGTTTTCATTATCCAATCTCAGTGAAAAACTGATTGACAATGAGATCAAACAAAATATCCTAGTATTACTAACACAACATGACCTCAGCCCCAATCACTCCATTTTCAAACTACTCACTGCCCTCACCCAACTTATCCTACACGGTTTCAACCAACCACTAGTGGCAACAGACATAAACAAAGTATTTGACACTGTCCCCCAACATATCCTTAGGAAGATACTTGACATAACCCTCTACAACAACGACACAGAGTGATTAGCCACTTTCATAGCCAGCCACAATGCCAGTCACTCACAATGGCTTCACATTTAAACTCTACAATGGAGTTCTCCAACTCACTTCAATCTCTTCCTATACGATCTCCTATTACCACCAGCTAACCACAAGAAGAAGCTTCTTTCATATGTATTTGACTTACATCACAATGCCCTACACCACAGGAACAACAACAAACAAGCAACATAAAAGTACACAATTGGAAAAATGGCTCACCATGAACAGATTGACAGCATCTCCCCAGAAGTATTCACTCATTCTTTTAAATTCATACGAAAATAAATCCAACTCACATCCTCTGTTCATCTTGAAAAGACAAACACCTGGTCCACATATCCTCTACCACTCCTGAAGCCACACTGTTCTTCCTCAATCAGACAGACTTTGCATACCATCACCTTCTCAATCAACACTCTCCCATGCAACTTACCAGGTATATTCAAAAGACTTATACCTACTTCTTTTGCATATTCACTTCTGTTTCGCTTGCATTTATAAAAAGGCACCACACAGGCATTCCATCATTCATCAGGTACCTCATCTTCAGCCATACAAACAATGAAAGTCCTGGCAAACTAACCAATAACACTGTTGTCTCCCTTTGAGAGAAATTCAACAGCAATCCCATCCACTTTGCTACATTTGATCAGACAATCCTCTTCTTTTTATAAAACTGTTTACCATGACACTTGCTCTACATATCTCCACATTCCAAGCACCTACACATTCAAAAGTCCTTCAAAATATTCATTTCATCTCCTCTTCACCTCTTCTTTGCCTGTTCCTACTTCCCCATCTGCTCTCTTCACTGATGCTCCCACTTATTCTCTTGTTCTCTTTCTTTTCACCTCCTTCAAACACTTTTCATTTGCCCTGAAGTCTGCCAGTATGCTCTTATCCCATATTTCACTTGCCCTCTTTTTCAGCTCCATCATCATCTTGACATCATGCTACTTCCTCATGTAAATAAACTAATCATTCAGAATCTTTTCCTGGCAGTAATGCTCATATACCTCTTATATTTCTTTCACAAGCAAATTAGCTTTCTCTTCTTTCTCTTCACTATCCTTTTTCACATGCCCACACCCCACCTTCCACATGCCACACACTTCTCCAGTAAATGTAAGTAATGCTTTCCAAAATGTCTTCCATTCCTTGCCATTCCCCTAGATTCATTTATCTCTTTGGTCATTCTTCAACCATTCTCCCCTGGTATTTCCTCACATAAGCCTCTTTCCAAAGCTCACACACTTTCACCATCCCCTTCCTACTCATTTCATTCCCTCTATTTCTTACACATTTCCATAACTGTCTCCACCAAGAAGTGAAAATCCATCCCATCAACAGCTTCTCAATAAATATGCAGTTAAAAGTCTTTCCTTTGCATGCCTTTTACTAGGTACACAATCCGCCCATATGTACTGATGTATGTCCTTTTCTCACTCAAACAATTTCAATTACCAATTCTTTCTTCAGAGCACAACTAGACAAACACCTTACCATTTCACAGTGGGTACCCCATGCCCTTCTAATAATATCCTCAATCATATAGCCTATCTTTGTATTCAAATCACCTACCACTAATACCTGATCACTTGCATCAAACTACTGAAGCACTCACTCAGCTCCTCCCAAAACACTTGACTCTATTCCTTTCTCCCTTCATTACAAGGTGCATAAGCAGCTAAAGTCACTCATCTCTCACAATCCAATTTTATTTTCACCCATATTGGTTTGCATCTTACTTTTTACACTCACACATTCTCATAACTACTCCTTCAGCAGAAGTGCCACCCCTTCCTTTGCTCTCACCCACACACTAATCTCAGACTTTACCATAAGACATCCTCTAGTCATTCCTTCCCCTTCCCCTTGAAATTAGTTTCATTGAGAGCCAGAAAACCCAGATACCTCTCCCCAAACATACTGCCTATCCTTCCTTTCTTCTTATCCTGATTCCATCTGCACACATTCAGACACTCTAGCCTAAGCCTTCAAGGAGGAAGACCTCTCCTCGTCTAAATAATCTTTTACCCCTTACCTACTCCAAAAGTATATTTATGCAAGCTAAACCACTCTTAACGTACATTTATTCAGTGAGGCTTGAACCTCTATTTCAAAGCCACAGACTGAGCTTGAGTGGTGGCTGAGGTGGCATTGTGAGGTAATTTCTCCCTATAGTAATTTAACCTCCTGCCATGCAGATGACAAAGCATTTTCGTGAAGATCAGGCACATGATCCTGAATTACTAGACGAAGATGATCTGTCTTCGTAGTATGTGGAGAGTGATTTTATGGATTCTGACTCTTCCAGTATCAAAAGATGACCAAGATGAGGCAGAAGTTGTTTCGATTAAAAGTGGAGGTAATGCTGTCAGTGCTAGCTTGACGACACTGAGTCTTAATGGTGTAGCTGGTAAATTTACACTTTCATAATTTTGCTGTTATGAAATAAACAATTACAATGTCACAAACAATGAATCACACTTATTATAATAAGAAAAGTTTCATTATTTAAATCAAAAGATAATAATCTGTTATCAGTTTTTCAGGATAGGCAGATGATAAAACACGCACAGTGGCAACTCACTTGACATTCAAGCTTCAATCCTACCATTTTTAACCTTCAAGCTTCAATCCTACCATTTTTAAAGATATTTTGCTGAAATGTCAACAAAACTTCTACAACTTATTACTGTAAAAGTAGTAGATACTCCTGAAGTGATTCTTTCACTGTTATACATATGCCTCTGAAACTGTAAGGCTTAGTACAGTTCTAAAAAACCTGGAAAATTGTCAGTTTTAAGGGTTGTAAAGGAAACTTTATTTAAGAGTTATGGTGGTTAAGCAGGGTAAGAACTAAAGTGTAAAATTTCTCAGATAAGCAAATTTTTCATGAGGCTCCTAAAATACATTTTGATGTTTGGGAACCAAAGTAAATAAATAGCAAACAGTCTTACCAAATTCAATTCTAGATTTCATCACAAAACAACAGGGAAAGTGCTAATTCCATCAGAATTTAAAGATGCACCTCAAAAAACTGAATTTTTCTTACAGATGCTGCCATGGACCACTTCAGCTGGGGTATACTTGTCAGGGGATGCCATCCATCCATGCCCTGAGCCCAACATAGTGTTTTCAGGGTCAAAGTACCATTACTCCAGAATTCCTTTAGTTCCTTAAAGCTGTAAGGTCCAGCCCGTTCCTTATTAGTATCCTGAAAACAAATGAGTAATGATTTACATACAATGATTAAAATACAATGATTAAGATTTCTCAGTATCACTGGAGTGCAGTAGGATTTCACTTCATTAATAATGAAAGAAAGATGTCATACTTGTAAAATGAGACAATCCTTTCTTTCCTACAGTTGCTGTGAGTGACTAAAGTCTATCTCCTTTGAGCAGAAGACATACTTATATTGCCTTTATTGAAGCACAGTCATAGGGAGTGGAATGAGAATGGGCAGAATACTGCCTGGAAAAATATTAAAAACATCTTTATTAGGTTATACAGCCAAAGGCGGATTATTCTTCCCAGTCAAAAGCCATGTAAGTTTCAGGTTAAACCTTTTCATAAGGGATACCATATAACTCTAGTGAAATCTAAACTTAATTTATGGGTTTCAAGCTATTCAGTTCTTTAGATACTTAGAAGGGTTAAATCAAACTCCTCTTCACTAAACCAGGGTGCATATCCTGATAAGGAAGGACAAATGATAACTGAAAGAAAGATGACAGGTGGATGAATAACAAACAGACAATGACAATGATGGACAACAAACACACAACAACCATAATGGACAAAAAAAATCCTGAATCCTTGGATGTCTGCCATGTTACACAGGTGACACAAAAAGGTAAGTCAGTATTTGGTGAAAATTAGCAATCATAACAGCCACTACAACCCCCTACAACCCTTTTCATCTCCACGTGGCACTTAAGCACAACAGGTCATACTCATATATCCATAAGAAAATATGAGGTGGAGAGCTTAAAGCACTACTATAATACATCATATACATAAATCTTCTTCCTCAGCTGTTTAATACATGCTATCTAATCTATCTACATTAATGACGCCTGTTCCTAACTGGAAGTGCCTCAAGGGGGTGGCCGTGGCAACAGAGCTTCCATAAATAATGAACTCCAGTGCCAATTCTTAGCCATTAGCGCCTCAATCTTAACAGGCCATGAGCAGAGAGCAACTTCCGTAGTGTAGCGATTAGTGTTCCTGACTGTGATGCATTCACAAGTTGCCTAGGGTCGGGCGCATAGGTTCAAATCCTGGCTGCAGCAGTTGGTCCACAATCAACCCAGTTGTTCATCCACCCCTAGGGGGTGGTCAATAATGTGGGTACCTGGCTCAGACTAGGGTATATATATACAGTAAACCCTCAATTCAACAGACTAATAGGGGAAAGGCGGTGTCCGTTAATGCCGAAAGTCCATTAAATCGAAAGTACCTATGGGCCATTTTTTATACAATGTACAGTAATACAATATACAGTTCATATGCTTACTCTTAATTCCTCTATCACTTGGTGCTATTTTGAATTGTAAGGACTGTAAAATTATTTAATAAATATAGTCACAATTCTCTGTATACAATCTGACCTCACAGTAGCTTGAGGCAGACTGAGACGAAACAAAGCAAGTATACCCCACGCTACCAAAAACAAGTGAGATACGAAATGCGCATGGTGTGGCATTTGAGGTTTCTTATTTAATGTTATTAATTATCATTAATTAATTCATTGTAGGCCCATTCCATTAAATCCGAAATCTGTTACATCAGGGTCTGTTAAAATGAAGGCCTCTGTTGTCCATGCCATCTCAGCTTACAGAAAAAAAAAAATAAAAAAATAAAACTACATTAGAAGAGGTTCCTACCTAATGTTCCTACTGACTACTACCTAATGCTCCTGCCTAATGTTCCTACCTACTACTTCACTACAAGGGGTTTGTTAAGGACTACAGCAGAGAATATTTCATAAAGAAAAAAGATGAAAAATAATTTTCTTAATGTTCCACTTTAACACACTGAAGCTTTATTCGGGAAGTGTATGAGTAAACTGAGATGCTCTGTACAGATAATCCAATCCATGGATCTGGAATGGAATTAATTCTACTAGACAGACAGATACAAATCCTTCAGAGATATGGAAGTTAACTGTCCTGTCTCATATTCAAAACCTCTAGAATCATCATGATTAAAGTTTGCTTTTAACAAACTATAATCAACATAGAGAAAAAAAGAGTTCCCTCAAGAAGGACAAAGCACCTTTGAAGATGGGAAATACATTTTTTCAAAATAAACAGTTTAAGTGATGTACTGGTTAGCATTCCTGGCCATGATGCATTCACAGGCTGCCCAGGGTCAAATGTATAGGTTCAAATCCTGGTTGCAGTGATCGGTCCACAGGCAAACAAGATGTTCATTCACTCCTAGGGGGTAGTTAATAAAATGAGTACCTGGCTCAGGCCAGGGTATATATTCCCTGTGTGTCACAGAAGGCAACTAAAGAGGCTAGGCTGGGAGTGGGGGGCTAAAATCCCCCTTCTTGTATTTCAATTTCTAAAAGAGTGAACAGAAAAAGGAGACAAGCGGGGCATGCTCATCCCCCTTGATGGCTCAGGCTAGGGTGCCTAAATCAGTGTAGATGAAAACAAGCTGAGAAGAGAGGAAAGACGGGTAGTATGTTTGAGGAAAGAAAACTAGACATTCTAGCTCTAAATGAAACAAAGATCAAGGGTAAAGGGGAAGAATGGTTTAGAAATGTCTTAGGAGTAAAGTCAGTGGTTGGTGATAAGACATGAGCAAGGGGAAGGAGTAGCACTACTTCAAAAGCAGGAGTTGTGGGAGTGTGTCATAGAGTGTAAGGAAGTAAATTCTACATTGATGTGGGTAATACTGAAAGTGGATGGTGAAAGATGGGTGGTTATTAGTGCCTCTGCACCTGGCCATGAGAAGAAAGATCATGAGAAGAGTGTTTTGGGAGCAGCTGAGTGAGTGTGTCAGAAGTTTTGATGTACAATACATGGTATTAGCGATGGGTGATTTAAATGTGAAAGTAAGTAATGTGGCAGTTGAGGGTATAACTGGGAGCACATGGTGTATTCAGCATTATGAATGGTAATGATGAACAGTTTGTGGAGTTAAGTGCTGAAAAAGGACTGGTTATTGGGAATACCTGATATAAATATGTAAACATATGTATACATATGTGAATAATAAAGACGGTTTGCAGGCATTACTGGATTACATATCAATTGACAGGTGACTTTTGAATGTAAATGTGCTGAGATGGGTAGCTGGTGGAATGTCTGATCACTAACTTGTTGAGGTGAGGACGAAGAGTTGTAGGTCAAGGAGAAGGTGCAGGGGTTGGAAAAGAAGACAAAAGAGAGTTGAGGTGAGGGATTATCAGTAAACTTTAGGGAGAATAAGATGTTTTGTTTGGAGGTAAATAATGTGCGAAAGACAAGAGAACAAATGGGAACTTTGGTGAAGGGGGCAAAGGAGGGAAATGATAACAGATAGTAATGAAGTGAAGAGTAGATGGAGTGAGCATTTCGAAGGATTGCTAAATGTGTCTGATAACAGAGTTGCAGATGTATGATGTTTGTGTTGGGGTGGTATGCGAAGTGAGACACTCATGAAGAGTGGTTTGGTGAAGAGAGAAGAGGTGGTGAAAACCTTACGTAAAATGAAATGTGGCAAGGCAGCTGGAGTAGATGGTATTGCAGCTGAATTTGTTAAGAAAGGGGGTGACTGTATCGTTGATGGGTTGGTAAGGATTTTCAAAGCATGTATGGATTATGGTGAGGTGCTTGAGGATTGGTGGAAGGCATGTATAGTACAACTGTATGAAGTAAAAGGGGATAAAGGTGAGTGTCCAAACTACAGAGGTATAAGACTGTTGAGTGTACTTGATAAGTTGTATGGGAGAGTATTGATTGAGAGGGATAAGGCATGTACAGAGCAGTGTGCCTTCAGAAATGGTAAAGGGTGTGTGGATCAGGTCTTTGCTTTAAAGAATGTGTGTGAGAAATACTCAGAAAAACAGATGGATTTGTATATAACTTTTATGCATCTGGAGAAGGTATATGACAGGTTTGACAGAGATGCTCTGTAGAAGGTCTTAAGAATATATGGCATGGGAGGAAAGCTGCTAGAAGCAGTGAGAAGTTTTTATCAAGGGTGTAAGGCATGTGTATGAGTCACTTATGTGGTGATGCTTCTACCTCCAACAAATGCATGACAGAGGTTATTCTTGTGGGAATGGAAGCATTTATCCCCTCTTCCTCCATGATGACATTTTCATCCAATTCATATATATAGTTCAACCGTTCCTGTTCTGAGGCCATCCTCTCACCCGCAAGCTGAGATCCTCTACCTCGGGGATTTCAACGTTCACCATCGGGAATGGTTGAATTCCTCC
>JAYMFT010042492.1:0-15551 GCA_038088735.1 Panulirus argus | reverse complement strand
TTCATACAATTCAAATGTTGATTTCACTTATTTCTTGTATATATATATATATATATATATATATATATATATATATATATATATACAAACACCGTCTGAAGATATGGATATTGGCTGGCTGATCACTCGGGCCTTATGTTACCAACTGCCAGTGTCAACGTAAAGTTAAAAACCACGAAAAGAAAAATCTTTAACACCTTCAAGCGTTAGAGCATATTCTATCTTCACATAAACTTATGTGCACTATCTGGTCCATAGAGACGTTGAACATATATAAAGCAATAGTAAATGTCAGTTTGCTGTGGGCCGAAGTGTTGATCGGTATGGGCCAAATTGTCGGTCGAAATAGGCTGGTGTCAGTAAATATTAGGGTTGTGCTGTCTGTAGGAAGTACGGCGTGGGTTCATAGGGAATGGTCGGTGAAATACATATGCAAGACTAGAAAGCCCGATTGACTAGTGATATTTACGTTTATATTAACAATTCATTGCTTTTCTGTATGGAGTTTTATGGCTAACAGTCCATCGAAATCCGTAAGGGTTACAGTAGAAATCGGGTCTCCTTAAGAAGCGAAATCTGGGCGGATTGCAGTAGGCTTCCTGAAAAATACCCGCTAATATCGGAGACTCACTTGACTAGTTAATCTTTGACTTCCGTGGATCTTAGGAAGGCCGAAACTGACTAGCGCTTACCGCCACACAACGGAATGCATAGCTTCCCATCAACGGGTTGGGAATCAAGCAATAATAGAAAATGCATACAGAAAAGCAATAAACTACTAATAAAAAATTAAATTTCATTAGTCAACTGAGTTGCCTGCAGTATTACTGGTGTATTTCCCCGACCCTCTGTAGTACCTTTTGGACTTAATTGTTTTGGGAGACTAGTGGTACCAATTTTTCACTTTAGCAAAGCCGGACATCACTCCCTCCAAACAAAATTATCCTCCTAAACTACAGTTCCTTATATATGAATATAGACACGTTTTAAACATCATTCTTTTTTCTTAGAAAAAATAAATTTCTGTGAAATTGTAACTTACAAAAACATACCTAGTTTTGATATACACACGTATTAGAAAAGCATGTAAAGGATATTTTTCCAATGCAATTCATATCCAACATAAGATACATAAGATAGAGAAAAACATAGAGTGCTGATACCAGTGTAACGACTGCCCTGCTGAAATTGGAACGTCTGGTCACTTTAGATTAACGTTCACATAGTATAATCTAAATTCCATGAGTGCTAAGACCTATGTAAGAGGTAAACGATGAAAAAAAAAAAATGTAAGCTATATATACAGGCTGGAGTACGTTGAACATTTTAACTGACACAACTTATAATTTTCTTTCCAATCTACGTTCATAAACATCTAATGAATTATAGATACATGTATTCGTTCCCCTCTATTTTGATGGGAGTTTCAACAAACCAAAACGACGCAAAACGACTGAAATCTTTCCGTTTCTGTTATTTTTTGTTTAAAATACAAATTACGGTAAGGCAGAACAAAACGGGCATGTGTGCAGCCTTCTGATATTTAATTATGTATAAGTTTTTAATTGTAAAACAAGCTCATGTTACTAATACTTTGCCACGAAAAATTATGTTTATACTGAGCAGGCTTTGCCAGTTCCAACACAAGATCCAAACAAACTGCATCCACATGAGGATGCAGTCTGGACACAGGACAATTCTACTCGTTTCCGGACTGTCTGGGTGAAATTCGGCCAGGTGATAGGTAACACTATGGCATAAAATAAGTCCATGAAAAAGTTAATTACGCCAGAGTCTCTCGGGATATGGTTGAAAATTCACTCGTATTATGCCCTTTGGCCAGCCCTTTAGGAAACACATTTCCACAGACAGGGTCACGGTAAAGATTAGTAACTCATAACTTACCAGCTAAAAAATAAAAACGGCAAAGACAAACGGAGAAGCGGAAATTCGTGCACCTGCCGCTTGTCCGGACCTTGTTGTTAGAGTCTAGTTGCTTTAATCGCCACCAGATGGCCACCTTCAGGTCCCTGGCGCGCGTGATTCAAAGCAGATACACTGATAAGATATGGAAAAGCCGTCTAAGGAACCCACTCCTAGAAAAGGCATTCTCCAAACTTGTACTGTCAATCCATCTAACTGTCTGTCCTCAAGGTCCTAGAAATTCATTTGTCAAAATGAGGTTAGCTTTTGTGGGGAAGGGCAAGGCATACGTGTTCCACATACCATGCGTTAATCCGCCTCTTGTCACATGCACCCACCATGGTCAACTCCAGATCTCGCCTTAGATTCAGTGATTTATCCAGTCTCGCTCAACTGGAACAGTTGGATCAAGGCGATACTACAGTCCTGCTCGTTATAGGACTAAAAGGACTCATTGATTAATGAAAATTACCGTGTTATTTGTACACTGGACTAATAAGGAATTCATCTTACCGCTACATAGTCCCTCGACCAGATCAGTCTACTGTTTTTAATGCACGCTAATGGGAAGTAAGGCACACATGTTTACACACGCGGGTGGATTCTTAACTGAGAGGGGAAAAAAGCAAAGTAGAGCCATTAAAAAAAGTGATGAATATTGAAATTGTATTTTAAAGTCCGTTTATGTTGACTATACTTTCGAACGCAAGATTCTGAAAAGGAAGCAAAAATGGGCTTTAGTATTATTGCGTCGAGTTATATAGTAGTCGTGACATTTTCATTCGAAAGACAGAGGGGCAAGCTTTACGTAGGTATGTTGGGAATATTATTCCAAAGTCTAATGACAGCTTTCTTGAGTTCACAGATAAGATACGTAAATAGTTTAACTCTTCTCTCAAAGCACATTAAAGGCTTTGCAAACAGCAGGTGTGTTTAGGCTGGATGTATCTCGTCAACCATTGTTGAAGAGTTACACTGAAATCACAGCAAAGTAAGTGGCAAATTATGTTGTCATAGAAATATCGCATTGCATATATTTTCTCCGTGTCCGTCGATTCAGCTCCAGAACTGACCCCACACAGGTCACTTCTGTGGTATGTTTTGAATGGTGCGCCCGTTAGAGTGTCCTCAGCATTCTTACAGACTTTACGCATGACTTGTTGCACTACGTAAAGTTGGATGCAATCGACTTTTATAAACTGCCGTGGTCATATCTATGAATATGTAAGTTGTATGACTGTAAAATACTCAGGCATGCAAACAGAATTGAGAGTATACACCATGCTGGCCATGTTTGTGCCATGCATAGTTAACTCCATGAAGCTTAATTGATGAAATGCTCTTCATCTCTGTGTAAAAGCTGTAAGCTTCACTGGTGTCCTGGCAAAGCTGTACCAGTTCTCGACTGCATCCACCTACCGCTGGACTGTTCTAATGGACTGTTCTAATGAAACCTCTGGAGGGGAAGGGATCCACCTTTACCTCTCTCAAGAACAAGATAGTCTGTCTAATCGTGCAGATGCAGAATTACCCAGTCACCAGAAAATTCATAAAGCATTGGATGAAATTGTTGATAATACGAGACACGAGGCAAGACTCCTTGTCTCGAACAATGGACTTGCTGGAAACAGCGTTTCTCTGTTATTTCTGGAATAACATTATTTTAAGATTTAACACAAATGAATTACTGCCGTCTGCAAACACTGACCTGAAAGTTGCTTTAGTGTTGCTAGAATTCCTTTCTCATTTCTTGAATACTTTGCGAGAAAATTTAGATTATTTTGATAGGAAATCAAGAGCAATTTGTGATTCGTGCACGAAGGAAGAAATGCGGCTGTCAGAAGAGACTGAATTATATGGTGGCAGCAAATTTCGTGTGGAAACATTATTTATAATCAGTTGCCTTAAGATGGCATCGTATGACACAATGGCGTCGTACATTATCTATGAACGTTTCAGGATTCGGTTAGGCACAAGAAACAATGACGTAAATATAAAAAAAAAAGCTAACAAAATTAGTGGTGCACTATCCACAAGATTTGGACTAAAGTATTTCCCGTAAAAAATTATCAAGGCTCCACAGTTTGCTTTAATGAAGTCGTTGCTCCACCCCATCATCAAAACGTAAACTTTTATGCGACGAAGGGCTCGAGGAAGGTTTTTCTTTCAAGCATGTTTCTCTGAGAATGTTCCAAGGTTAAAAACTGCTCATGGGAGCGTTCGTCCAAGATAACGCTTAAGAATAAGAATAGATGAACGCTGAGAGACGAAAACCTAAAGGCGTTGAACACTACTGAATGTGGTAGAGGAAACGATACTAGGAATATACTTTGAAACTATCATTAAAAAATCGATTGCTAATGCCAAATTGGTTATTTTTTTTCCAAGATATTTTCAAAAACTGTAATTTGAAATCCGTGTAGAGTTGTTTGCTCATGAGAATATTCTGTTATTTACGAAAATGAAACGTGAGAGAGCTCCCTCTTTTTAAACTTTTGCTAATGATATCCTTGCATTTGCAATTCTATCACTTTCGTAAAATAAAAAGCAGGAAAAAATAAATTGTGGAAAGTTTTTATGCAGAATTTGAAAATTAACGTTTGGCCACTACCAATTTAATTAAGATTTCCAAACTGTGTCACAAACATTTAACCATGATCTAATTTGTGTGCAGCAGCAGTGCAAACATGTCCCCTTCCATCCCGCCTTTCAGGTACCCAAGAGCCCACCAAGCCTTACCCCTGCACTGGGTAGTGTGAGAGTCCTGCCCCGTGGTCGGTCAGTTGACTAGCTGTTTGGGCACATCAGCTGCCATGGTCATGAAGCACGTCAACACTGGCTGCATCCACCAACCTAAATACCGAATCATGTGAAGATACGCCTCCGTACAACCGTCGTTTCTCTTAGCTAGGTTGGCTTAGGTTAGATTACATTAGGTTTGGTGTGCCAAATCTATCTATTAGCCCCATGCCTACGTTAGAAAATACTAATTCATATCAACACTTGCCAATGTGGTGGAAGGAAACGAACATTTAGTTTTAACATTTATTGTTCTCAAAGCTTTTTACATTCCACAACTTTTAATATACTCAACATCCATAACTGTAGCCTAGACCATACTTCTTTATCTTAATACTAATATAAACTTTATACTTTATGAAAATAGCTTACTTTTCTATCATAAATATGAATCCTATTGAAAGATACTTAAAATGTCTACAACGATAAAGAATATCAAGTTTGTTTTTACTATGCACAAACGTATTGCCTTGGGGGCTTTAGATAACAGAGGGAGAAGTTGGGAGGCGATGGAGGAGAAGAAAGACGAGGAAAAGGTAGAGGATGGAGCGAATGGAGATTTACAAGTGGCGGGGTTTAGAGGGAGTGTACTGGGAGGTTGGTTGTGACGAAGAAAGGTGTACCTAAGGGATCACTTCAGCCCGTTGGTATCGGTATTTCCCGTGCGCCCTACTATAAA
This sequence comes from Panulirus argus, assembly GCA_038088735.1. Classification (NCBI taxonomy): domain Eukaryota; kingdom Metazoa; phylum Arthropoda; class Malacostraca; order Decapoda; family Palinuridae; genus Panulirus; species Panulirus argus. The sequence goes on along the minus strand of JAYMFT010042492.1, from coordinate 10,150 downwards.
CGTAGAGAACGGAGGAAGCCGACAGTGTGTGGTTTATGAAAGGAGTTGTCCAAGTCCGTTATTTACGGGGTTTTACTAAACGCGACTGATTTGAAGCCGTTTTGTCAACACTCCAACTTACTGTTTGAATACAGCGTTGTAGTTTAGATGTCATTATGATATAGTACTCTTTTACGTGAAATATATCATGATCTTTATGTGGCTAACCAAATCTGAGGATTTCTCACTCTAAACGGCACGAGTCAGAATCCTTGGTCATATTGAGACGTACCACCCTGGGAGTAAACTTGCTTGACTGTAGTATGCCACATTTGTTTGACTGAACAGTGAGTGAAACTGATATCAAATCTTACTACAAGATTGAATGTCTTGGGGTTTGTGAGATGGTTGGGATCTTTTGACTTTACTTGAAAACTCTTGGTTCTAGGTCACGAAAGCTAAGACCTGAATGCTTGCACAGGCATGAAAAACGCCAAACTTCAGGCTTATGTAGTGTAGATGCAAGTGTTTATAAATGATATAAAATTCAAGTCATCCCACATGATAGTCATTTCCTCTTGATAGTATAACCATCAATAAATCCATCTTGCAAGTAAATATGACTAATATGTTTAGACGTTTCTTGTTTACGCGTGTGTCCGCTCTGCAGCTTAAAACTCATCCAATAATGGAAAAAAAAATGCAGGCTATAACCATGAGGAACTGCGGGGCAGCGAGGAATCAGTCGACATGGAGAATAATTAAATCACATGGTATAAGTTATCAGTATGAGGCTTTACAGATACCTAAGCCCACTGTACATAGGTGTTACTCGTTTTCTGTCATAACGAATGGGAGCTACGATGATCCAACAGATGGAGAGGCAAAAGATTTGCCAGGGAAACCAAGAACTTGGCAAATTTTGCCTGCTATAGTGATTCACAGGAAACTCTACCAGCAACCTATAACTGCATATTGAAAGTTTTCAAAATTTCCTATGAAGCTGGGAGAACGGAAAGACATTGTAAGCTACAAAGATCAAATAACGAAAGTAACCCAGAGTATAAGTATCAAAACAATTTTGCCTAAATTTATACATTTCTGAGCACTTTCCCAATTTCTTCAGAAATTGTATCCTCAAAGACGCATCTTGCAGAGTCTTTGAGAAATAAATCTTTAAAAACCTCAAGAATCTACTACTCTATCAGTTATCTTTAACTTTCTCTCCATTGTTAGCGGGCATATATGCACCTTCAGTGGGAATGTTTTGTAGAAATGGGGTCCCCAACCCCCATATGCTGGCAAAGTAGCGGGACTTCCTATTCCCTAGGGTTGACATGCTATCCTGCCGCATAGTGTCAACTTAACCGTTAGCGTTGTCTCGAGTTTTTCCAATGGTAGTGGAAGCGAGCATTAGCTTAATGATGCCGTTTGGACATTGATTATTTAGAATTACCTACTCCACGTCAACAGCAGATGCTTTCTGGATATAATTTAAAATGAGCTGTTTAGGGCATGGGTAAAAGATGAAAGCTTTTGTATGTCGATATGCGAGGGCAGATGTGGTGCCTATGGTGAAAATCATAATGGCAAAAGAATACAAGGGATAATTTGCATTTGTAGATATGAGTGAAGCAAATACATACTTTTAAAGACGTACGTAAATACACATAATTCATGCACAAAGAACACTAAGGCAGATAGGTTTCTGGCAAGAAAGATTTTGTGATGGGCTGTACATGCATATGATGTGTGGTTGTTAGTAAAGGCTTCTAAGAAGGTTTCAGGCTGTGTACGTATAAGTTGTGGACATTGTTAGGGTACAGCGGAACAAAAGTTTAAGTTTGGGAGAAAACGACTTTAGAATCCCAGGCTGTACCTTTCTGAGAATGATAATAAATGAAAGACAAAGAGGCTTTGCGGATATTGATAGATATTCTGAAATCATCTGTCATGTCAACATGGATTATGGGAGAAGAACGTTCAAGAATTTAAAGAAGAACAGCTATCTTAGAAGGATGTTAATGGATGGAGAGAAGTTTGGACTGGGAATTTGTGTAACAGAAAAGAAGTTTTGCTTAGGAGAGCGCTTGTGACAGAGGATCGAGTTTGTTAGGGATGGAGAAAGAACCTGAAGGAACCGATTGCTGATAATGTTATTGGGAGAGAGAGAGAAAAAAAAAAGTGATAGAGAATTGTAGGCATAGGGAGAGGGAAACACTTCACACAATGGTGCTAGGAAGAGGAGTGACACTTTTAGAGAAGAGAAACAGGGGTCACAGATATACTGGTGTGAGATGATGAAGAAGGGATTTAGGGCGCGAGATATTTCTGAATGAAGATGGCAAAGAGAGGATTTAGGGATTGGTTGCCATGGAAGTATTCTGTGCTTGATGCTTGCAGGAATGGAAACTCTTGTTCTCCCTTAACAGATCACCTTAGCATGCAAACTGAAATAATAATAAGTATGAATATAGTGTGGAAGTTCGTGTTTCACTTTAGCACACTGGTCTTGTTTTCAAGTTATGTATAAATGAAGCGAGAGACTGTCCACCTGGTCTAGTCCACATAAATGGAATAGATTTAATAACATAATAGACTGACAAAATGAACAGACTAGTGTTTATACTTTTCTAAAGCTTACCCAATATACACCAGCTTGGAGGAAGGTCTTGAGACAGTTTGACTCATTTTAAATGAGTATGACAAACCAGCATTACTGGGGCTATTCTATACCTTTATTACCAGTCTTAAGTCTGGTTATGGAATTCAGAATCTGGCTATGGGTTCAACAGATCAATATAAAGTTGCCTCTAGTTGCAGCAGTCCTAGTTTTCCAGACTGGAGAAACCAAAATTATAGTGTACAACAAAATATACATTGTTACATATACTTTTTTAAAATAATAAAACCCTGTCGCTTTAAATTACATAATATTTTCAATTTACACAGCTTTGTGACTGTACTTTGAAATGCTAATCTTCAACAAGTTCTTTATTACAAATGTTTACTTCCAACTTCAAGAACATAATCCACATTTTCAATCTAGAAACACCATAAAAACATTATTTTATCTGCGGATGCAATTGGACTATTCTCCGTACTGTAACTTGTAAAGAATCACCATAATGAAATACATACAAAATCTCTTTAAAGTATAAAGAAACTCCAACCATTACAGCAGAGGCAGACCAGAAACAATCTCTTAAGAATATAATTCTGTTGAGGTTTTGAATCACATGCTGTTACAACGAGAGGAAAGCTCACTTCCCTATCTTAAACATAGGAGGTTGCTTGCTCTGTGTTTACATTAATGACTAGAAAGATAGGGATGAATTACATCGAGATCACTGGCAAAACTTCACTGCGTTTCCTGTAAATGAGGTAAAAAAAAGAAAATAGCAGACAGTTGATTGCACACTTCTAAAATTACAAGGATTGTGTTTATGGCTAAAGAGAAACGTAACTTCTGTGCGGTTCTGGTCTACCTTGGTTAAAGGTGTCGACACATATAATGGCCTTTGAAAGAGGTGACATAAAAGGGTGATTTGGTTTGCATTAGCATTGGTAATACCATCAGATGTGCATTATCTTCATTATACAGTATCAGGTTGCGTATCGTAATGAACTTTCTTAGCCCCAGAATGCAAGACTATTTCGATAAAAAACGCAAAATTCTTTACGTAATTAATGGTATATTCTGGAAGTACCGAAAGGCACAGGTCATGGTGATTGTTACATGAAAATGAACTTCTGAATCTGGGGGATACATGAACGAAAGTTCTCGATTCCAGAATATTATGGAATACTCTACAGTTTCTAGTTTCCAAATTCATTTTTCTCCCTCTCCATATAACCGAATATTTTCATCTCATGGGTATATATAAATCACATTCCGTACAGTTTTTGTGCTTCTATCACACAGGCGTCAATTCAGTGATAATACTTGTCAAAACTATAGAAAAAAAAATGTGGAAAGAACCAGGCTGGAACTGCTGGTGAAACTCACTTGTGATTGAGGTAGTTAAGAGGTGAAGAAAACTCATCAGAGGATTTGTGAAAGTAACCAGTGCCCAGGGAAAGCAGACTTTACAAGACTGTATGTTCACAAGGTTCCATACTGAAGAACGGTTCAAGAGAAACAAACAGCTCACGGAGACCTGAGCTCCTATCATACGCTATGGCTGCCACAGGAGCCACGGAATGGTCAGACTATGAAACAAATTTTTATTTTTTTTTTCCATATAAGGCTCCACATGAGAAACTAATATATTCATATATAAAGAATGTATAATTCGAACCTACAGCCCATTATTTAGGAGTTAGACACAGAGTATCACATACGAAAAACAGTATTTTTGAGAAAGAGAGAGAGAAAAAAAAGACCTTAGAGAATCAACACATATGAAAATAATGCTATGATCAAATCTACAACAAGTTGTGTGTTATGCTGCTTGATGCTGGATATTTCAGAGGCTGGGCAGACAGAGAGGGAAGGACAGGCGACTCATCTGGTTGGACTATAGGATGGCAAGTCCTCCTCCTCCTTACGACAAACTGCGTCCTACGACTGCAGGCAGGCAGGCAGGAGGGAGAGAGAGCACTGACTAACGCCACCAAACGCGTCAGTGGTCTACAACCCCAGCAGCTGTAGATGGACATTTTTTTTCCTTTTTTTTTTTTGTTTTACATTTTAAGTAACTAACTCTTTTAGAAAAATTCTCTTTTTTTTTTATTGTGATCACAGGTCAACAAGGTGATGAGTGGAGTGTCATGGCGGGTCTCAGGTTTGAGTGTGGGTTGTTTTCGGTGCTGTTCTGTGTTGACTATGACGCCAGAGTCTCTCCTCCCACCGCTGCAGGAATTTCATTTGACTCTGCAAATGCAATAAAAAATGGAAAGGATTAGCTTCATTGTACACATACATATATATATATTTCTGCCTCCATATTGATTGCCCATTCCCACGTTAGTGAGGTAGCGCCAGGAACAGACAAAGAAAGGCCACATCCTCTCGCATCCATTCTGTGGCTGGCATGTGTAATACACCGAAAAGCAGGTCACCTATCCAGAGCCAGGCCCCACAGACCTTTCCATGGTTTAACCCCGATGCTTCATACGCCCTCCTTCAGTCTACTGAGAGCACGTCGACCCCAGTATGCCACATTGTTCCAATTCATTCTATCCCTTACACGCCTTTCACCCTTCTGCACGTTCAGGCCCTAATCGCTCAAAATTTTATCCTCTTCAATTTGGTCTCCCCCTCCTCCTTCTAGTTCCCTCCACTTCTAACACATGTATTCTATTTGTCAACCTTTCCTCACTCAGTATCTCCATCTGCCTAAACCATTTCAGCACACCCTCTTCTGCTCTCTTAACCACACTCTTTTCATTACCACACATCTCCCTTGCCCTTACATTACTTACTCGATCAATCCACCTCACACCGCATATGGTCCCCAAACATTTTATCTGCAACACATTCGCTCTCCTCCGCAGATCCTCATCTATACCCCATGCTAGGGATGTTGTCGACCTCCACTCAGACTCCCAAACTCGCTGCACCTTCAGTCCCTCTTCCCATACAGTGTAAGTGCGATAAGTGCTACAGAAGGTTTGGTCCTAAGGTACTATTCAAGTTATACATTATGCACTTCGCAGTTATCATGATGATGATGAATGGCTTCTTCTTAACACATCCCAACAATGTTAATAACTGTACACAGAAGAGAAAAATTGAGATAAAAAAAAATCTCGTGATAAAAGAAGGATTTTCGAAATTCAATTAAGATCTATCAAAAACTTTAGAGGTTTAGTCATCTCCGACACGTACAAAATATCTTCAGTAAGGATTAAATGTTTCAATAGTCTTCACAGAATAAATGTCAAAGTCCCTAAAGAATTCGTTGGGCTTCCCCGCTTTATTAAGTCCACCGCAAAAATTCTAAGGTGGTCAAAAGTTGGTGACGACATAAATATCTCATTAAAGAAGCAATCATTATGTGATATCCATAAAACTGATGAAAACAGTAATATTACACGTGTAATTAACATGGAAAATTGCAAGAGTAATGAGTGGACTTGATTCTAACCGACTTTTACAAAGCACTCGGTAAACTTTGGCATGCTCTAAAATGTGGCTCACTTTAAGGGCTACCCAGACATTCTGTTGAAAGGTTAATTTCTTGGGGTCTGGATTAAAGCAGATAGTACCATCGATGTGAGCCGCTGCCGTTACCTCAGAACTAATTGATTGCTTTCCTAATTTCACTCTCCCTGAGGGCTTATACCCGTAGCCAAAATACTTAGAGGGCTGAAACACTGCGATGCAGGCATCACTTCTGTTGTTGGCTGTCGATAACTTTGTATACACTGAAATGTCTTGAATTAAATAACTGTGGGTGGAGTGAACTCTGTAGAGAATTTTAAAGTATCTGACTGCAGTGAAATTTGCAGCGAATGCAAGCGCTGTGACTACGCTGAAAGCTGTGGCGTTTGTCGCATCTCAAATACGATAACCCTTAAAGACAGGAAGATAAACGTGTCGTCGTCACTGCAGCCTCACGTTTTCCTTTGGAGCTCTCCCCCCACCCCCCCATGCCCCGCCAAAGCCCGTGACACCATCTATAGCTCTCACCACGAAATCTCTTACCTTAAACGTGTGTAGTTTCCGTGCCTTGTACGAGGCCCGATGGTGACGGGTGCTCCTGTGTTGCATGTTGCGCCACGTCTCCGGGAGAGCGTCGTCTGCCTCGCTTTCTATCTCGTTGTCCTTCACGGATGCCGCGTCTTCCCCTGAAAACTCTTTTAGGTCTTTCTCGGTCACCGAGAGGATCTCCTCGAGCTTGTCCGGGAACTCCCTCAAACCCTCGCTGTCCAACTGATATGTCACGGTGCTGATGGAATCCTCTTGGTCGTCGTCGCTGCCGTCGTCGTCGTCGTCGTCTTTCGTGGCCGTTGCGGCCTTGCCCTTCCCGTTGGTGATGGCCGTGACGGCCAGCACGGGGCGATGGTACGGCTGTCTCGTGTGGGAGTCGTAGGTCGTGTCGATGTACACCTTGTGGAAGAGGAAGTGTGGCAGCCGCGTTGACGGGTTCCTCATGATGTCGCTCTCGTCCTGGTGTGCCGTCGAGGGCAGGCTCGAGTTACTGCCGAAGAAGTCCCTCCGTCGCTGCGTCGCGTCGGCTCCCTCAGCGCCCTCGACGGGGAGGAACTGCGTCTGTGGCAGGGGCGGCTGCGCGGTGCTTCCGACTCCCCCGACCTTGTCTTCAGCGTTGCTGCCTCCACCTTCATCCTCACCGCCACTGATGGTCTTGTTGAAACGGCTCCCATTCTGCCATTTCGTACTGGCCTCATTTTGCTCTGCTGCGAAGAGAAGAAGAGAGACTGTACTGGCTGTTTCGACAAAAACGTGTTTTCGTAGTTACGAAATACGTATACGTGCGTGACATGAAACTTAGTATAAATGAGCTAGTTACAAGTACACCTGTAAATCACGCATATTTTACGTAAGTCATCACAGCTGAATATATGAATACAACAAAGATGAATCACAAGACTGACATTTATTGGGGAAACATTATGTACCTATCCAGGAAAAGATCTCAACATGTATAGTTTCCTTAAGTAAAGAAATAGAACAAGGAGGATCAGAATACATCAGTAGATAAAATCTTTCCCTGGTGGAGAGGCCCAAGTCTTCCCCAGAGTTTACAGGCATTCCATAATGGCTTAGAATAATCTTAAACCAATGTTATAATTACAGTGACGTGATGAATATATGAATCACATTTGGGGAATTAGTTTTTGGTGTCAGATACTAAGCCGAACTGTTCGATGTTGTAATGGGCATCGCATTTAATCTCAATAACAACATTTTCATCTCAAATTATTAAATAAAAGCAAAATGTAAGGATCCTAACTCCTGAGCATGCATAGTCGGCTTATTTACTCATGAGTATCGGGCGAGGTCATGTAAAATCACAGACACAACTACAAGTGACGGCTCGGAGTTCAAATCGGCGCTTCCCAGTTCTGGTAACGTCCAGGGTCCCTTATGATACGGAGAGGAGAATACCGAGGAGTCGGGGATGCCCTTTGTACAGTGGCCTATCACATGGTGGCGGGAAAAAAGGCGTTCAGCTCTTGGGATGGGGTTAATAAAACCTCACTGACTTTTATATGAGGAATTTAAGTCTCATTTACTACGCTCATGGGTAGAATTACAGAGAGGTATTCTATCTTACAATTCAGATGTAAACCTGACAAGTTAAGTGATAGAACACTATGTATATCAATTCGAAACTAAACCAAAGTGAATCTTGATTCATTTACGCAACAGATGTCACCCTCCGTCCTAGTCGATACTCATGTTTAAACCACGACTGATCCTCGCATCTTAAACATATGGTGATCAGTTTTATGTTAAGCTCTACCCCACACACCTGCGTCATGCACTTATCTCGTTGAATCACTATATATAAATCTGAACCTTTAGTTCCTATTCTTTATGAGGCAGTTGTGCACTACAATTGCTATCTGTTACCCATTAAAAGTAATACCCTGTAACAAATGGATCTATCTGTAAACTCCCGAAAGCTTTATGCTTCCAATGGACCGGTCAGTACCTAGTATACACACACACACACACATTGCAAAATACCACACGTTTCACATTTGGTTGACTATAAATAAATGTTTATATAATTAATGTGACATGATCGGTCCTTGGGAAATTTTGCGAACGAAGACTCTGAACAACTTGGAGACATCAAGGACGAAGATAAGAAATACGTGAAACTGCACAGAATGTTTTTAACTCCGTTACAGAAATGGTGTTCGCTCCCTCCCTCCCCTTCTTGTCGGGTAATGCTCAGCGTTCCATCACTACCTTAATGAACTGGATCCTGATGCCTTTGATGAAGACAAGCTTGGCTTTACTCGAAAGATCATATATATCCAATCTCCCGACCGGTGTGCCTTGGCTAATCTATCCATTCAGTTATACTTAGGCGAAATTATACATTCTTTTTTGCTGTAGGAGGAAAATGGCATTTGATAATGGCAATATCGTTTGCCCGTTCTTCCCCGAAATTTTTATAATAATATTCTGCTTTCAAAAATTATCAAATATTGAACCATTCAAGCATCTAGCTTAGGGGGTAAAGGCGGCAAATTGCATAACTGACGGTCATGATTTGTATAACTGTGTTGACACCCTGCAGAGTGACATCTATAACACTAGTTATAATAGTGGATACCTGAAGACGATCCTAGTTATGCCATGTACTGGCACAGTAGTCATGCAGACACTGTAGAACTAGTTACGTTGATGTAATACAATACTAGCGATGCTAACATACAACAGAACTATTCATGTTGATGCAGTGCAGGTATTGTAATGTTGTGCACTGCAAAATCAGCTAATACTGACCCTGTGGAACATGTACTACCAGAGAAGACACCTTATCCAGGTACTGGTCTTGTACATTTTCGAGTTTTGCAACCATATTTTCATACTCTCAGAATAATCAAGGTGGCTTACACATTCCCAGAAGACATATGACGCCTGGTTTTTCATATTAACAGTGTCGAGTTGCAAGGGAAAGATTGTCGGCTGAAGGCGAGGACTCGTTCATCTTACCATGTACAGAACACATGCAACTGACGAAAACAATTGACCGCCAGGGGCTGCAGATTCGAACCTGGGACCACCGCGTGAGAGGCCAGTGTGAATCAACCACTCGACTAAATAAGTGACAGAAGTTCTCCATCTCGCACCAGCATATGTTCCTAGGACACCTAAACTTCTAGCAGTGGAGGGAGGACATGGTTCATCCAGTATTCCGGCGTCACTTGGGAGTGTTACCTACTAGGCTTTGTGGCGACTCTACTGACACAATGAGGCAATAGTATCTGCTCCAACCATGTCTTTGACTCCTACATGAAACTTTTCACTTTCTATTCATGTCATCGGCATGCACAGCCTTGAGACTCAAGTTCTCCACTTCAATTTTTCAAATATCTTACATCTTCCAGAGGTCGAACTGTTTCCAGTGAATATTTCACAGGCCGGTCGCCCTGTGGGAATGCAACACTAGCACCACCATGTTGAATTTCAAAACTACTGTGTACGGCCTGCCATCCGAAAATTCGTCAGCTCTTGTTTGCT
>JAYMFT010042481.1:0-15552 GCA_038088735.1 Panulirus argus | reverse complement strand
ATTATTATTTTATTATTATTATTATAATTATTATCATTATTATTGTTATTATTATTTTTTAGTATTATTATTATTATTATTATTATTATTATTATTATTATTATTATTATTATTAGTATTATCATATATTTGATCTTTCTCCATCTTCGTCTCTCCTTATCGCCTCGCTCTTCAAGCGTATCGTCTGTCTCGCCTCTCCTGCGGCGGGAGACTGTACTTCCCGCACACATCCTATTTCCTCCCTCATACAAAATGTATCCTAATATGGCGAAACTCCCAGCCTCGGAATCAGAAACAGCTTGAGACGGGCCACCAGGCGGCCATGATGGAAGATTACGAAAGGGTTCAGGGCCAGCGGGGATCTACGCTCCACTGAAGATCAGACTCCCGGCCTCATAGAGGATCTACATCCCACTGAAGATCAGATTCCGGCGTTGTAGAGGATCTACATCCCACTGAAGATCAACTTAGGCCTGATAGAAGATCTACATTCCGCTGAAGATCCGACTCGGGGCCCTGTGTAAATTGGAAATCCGTGTGTGTGTGTGTCGCTGTCAAAGCCGCGCACACCGTCTTTAATACAAGAGTCAACACTGTATATGGGGACGGAGGCTTTAAGGTCAGCCTCTTGAGTAAGGACGACGACGCGTTACGACCCTCGAGCACGACGGTACGACCCTTGAGCACGACGGTACGACTATTGAGCACAACGGTACGACCCCAGAGCACGACCTTACGACTTGTAGGTTATGATGACCTATTACACAGGCGTTATAAGTTTAGCGGAACGCTTAGTTAGATATGCCTCTGAATTCTGATTTACAAATCAAGAGGAATAAGACCCATAGCTAAGGGGAGGCTGAGCAAGGGGGCGTGCCGGTAAGGGGGCACAAATAAAGGGGTGGTGGAGTGGGCGAAGTGGACAGGGAAGGTGTTAGGAAGGAGGTTGGAGGAGGAGGAGGAGGGAAGGAGTAGGTATAGATGGGGAAAGGGAGAGAGAGCTGTGCGAGAGCAGTGTGAGAGCTGTGTGAGAACAATGGAAATGTAAGAGACGGGGCATAGAAGTGGAATGGAAGAAGAGGGGCATAGTGAGAGATAACCAGAAAGGACGTTTAGACATAGAAAGAGAGAAAGGAAGAGAGCGGAAAAGATAGGACGGACAGAGGGAGGGAGAAAGAGACAAGGAAGAGGGAGAGAGCGTATTTAGACTAGGAGAGAGACTTAGAAGAAGAGACCTAAAGACGTTGAAAAACATAAGAGAGACTGTAAGTGCGAGATCTCTTTCTCCAGAACTTGGACAGGGGACTGGAGAGAGGAAGTGTTGCTTTAGAGGCGAAAGAAGTGGTGAAGTGGTGGACATTACGTGACTGTGGGGGTTCGAGTGCGGGCTCTGGGTATTGTTACCCTTGGGCAGTGGGTTCACTGGGAAGAACATCGATCACTAAGGATAGAAATGAACTATATGTCAAAGGCCAAAGAGAATTTAGTTCAGGCGAGAGATTTTGATTTAGAAAGTGGATGCGTAGGAGAATGAAGAGAGGGAGTCTGCCATTAACAAGGCAAGGGTGTGGTTTCTGGTGGTAGACATAACACCCCTCGTCTCCTGTGGTCGACAAAGACATGTGACAACGGGGATAAGTCTGCAGTGCGTTGAACGTTCAAATGCAAGATTTGATGTATATAAAAGACACACACGCACACTCATACACACACACACACACACACACACACACACACACACACACACACACTCCGGCAGCTTCCATGGCGGTTTAGGCCACTGATGGCCGCCAGACAGAGAGAGAGAGAGAGAGAGAGAGAGAGAGAGAGAGAGAGAGAGCTGCTGCTGCTAAGTGCAGTTGTATAAACGCGGGATTTGAAGGGACGCGATAAGAGCCGGGCTGAGGCTCCCGTGTGCACGCACGGCGGCGGTGGTGGTGGGTTCCCGGTCGTATATCTTTTTTTAAACTCCCTTCAAACGCCGGCGGATTAAAGCAAATATATACTTTCCCTCCGCTGCAGGAGTCCACGTCATGTATATTGACAGGTATTAATATATACACGCGCGCAGACGGACGGACGGAAGGTTAAAACACCTCACACTCAGCGATATAGACGGAATCAGGGCGATGGCGAGTTCCGTCCCTTCCTTTTAAGGATTAATTGCTATTCACGTTTAATTAATTTCTTTGGAGTTCCTTTTTTATTTGTCATTAATGTAGATATGAAGAGGAGAGACGACGCGTCCATTACAGACGGGGCCTTTAATGTGTGACTCGGTCGTTATATATATACATTAATGATGATTCCCATGTCATTATTGTTGTTAAAATTTTGTCGGGTTTCGACTTGCTCCGGACCCTAATGGTCTATGGTCTTAGCTAGCTCCGGACCTTAGTGGTCTGTGTCTCTGGTCTTAACCCTAGCCTGATACGGACCCTAGGGTTCCACGTCCCTTGTCTTACCACTAGCAAGGCACGGACCCACGGACCCTAGTGGTTCGTGCCACACCATGTTTACCCCCAAGTCACCCACGGACCCTAGTGGTCCATGTCCCCAACTTTAATCCCAAGTGGACCACGGACCATATATATATATATATATATATATATATATATATATATATAATTTTCAGGTGATCAGATGTTTTTATCACTCTCGTCTATTTGCCCTTCATTTCATTACTCTTTCCTTCTGTATAACAATAGTTTAGTAAGACAAAATTCTATATAAGAATCGTTCTCAGATTCTCTCATACCAGAACCTCTTACCTTAATCTTTCCAGCCATCTATATCCTTTATCTTTCCTCTGTATATATCTACCAAATACAGTGAATGATATAGTCGTTTCCGTAATCAGGGCTCCGTGTTCCCTCGCTTTGAAATTGGAATACAGCGTGTAAACATGAATCGGGTACCCGGAACACATTACCTGAAATCCCTGCGAATATAAACATTCAAAAAACGCTTGTGGATTATCTTAAAGGCCATCTCCAGATGGCTCCTTTGGTGGTCATGTACGACAGGCGTTTATACATATTCAGGTCGTTTTAGTAACTGATGGATATTGTAAGGGATTTTTTTACCTCAGCATCTCGCATTGGACGCGAAAGCTTCGGGAGTTTGATAAAGCGATAATGTTCCCCTGGTGAGGGTGAAGGAGAAACATATTTGCTGACAGAGGAGAAGGGGGCAGACGGCTGAGGAGATTGTGTTGCACGTGAAACAACACTAGGGAAGAGGGTGGCGCACCGGCTGAACCTTGGGTTACGAGGGGTGCATATGGCGGGGAAATGTTGAGAGAAAAAAATTGTTTTCAGAGCGTAATCGGTCGTCACACACACACACACACACACACACACACACACACACACACACACACTCACTGTATCTTTCTGTTGCTACATGACTATATCACAAAATCACTGTTGTGCTTCACTACGACATGTGCGTATCGCTTCATCTCTCTCTGTGTAACGGCATCACTGTCTTGCTATATAGATTAACTCATAATCACTGCTCCACTAAATTACTTTATCTTTTCATCACTGCACTACTGTAACCCTGCCTCACCGTATATCAGTGAATCACTGTATCACCGCCTCACCGTATCACTGAATCACTGTTTCACTGCCTCACCGTATCACTAAATCACTGCATAACTGCTCTGCTCCGTCCGCTGCCCAGGTGTATCACCGCATCACTGTCCCCGATAGCGAGGTGGTCGGTAGCCAAAGGCTGTGCAGTGAAGTGCAGTGAGTGATGAAGGGAATGGGTTGGTCAGGTGGCTTTGGAAACTGCTGGTGTGTGTCTAATGACCTCCTATGGTCAACCAGCTGTGCCAGACGGGACGGTATTATGAGATAGGATGAAAGGGTTACGCCATTCCATATCCTAGATTAATGTCAGTTAATGACGTCTGTCATATGACGCGTCCGTCACTGTCAATCTCCGCCAGCAACGGATATCGATTTTTGTCTCCTGTTGGGAAAATAAAAAAGAAATTGCTGTGTGGCAATTACTCATTATTTATCAAAAGCTGACACCCGTCAGCAGGTGTCAGTAATTGACCGATACTGAATGTTCGTGTCAGTATCTCCCGACAGCTGTCAGTAGCTAATAATACTGTCAGCAACCCTTTATTTTATTTTTTTTTTTTCTTTTGTTAGCGGCCTCCTTTTTTTTTTTTTTTTTTTTTAAGCGTTCGGGAAACACAGGAATATTTACGTCACGCAGTGTGTGATTTTTATTCATCATTTCTTTCTCTTGGAAAACAAATATGCAATGCGAATGATTTTAGATCTGATTACAGTAGCCAGTGTATGATTGGCGTTACCACAATTCTTGTGGTCTAACACTTCCACATTTATAAGTGAGGTACGTTTTATTTACCCACGAATAGGGAAATAACAAACCAGTTTCCGTAAGGAAACGAGATAATGGCGTCTTATCAAGATGATTGATTCTAGGGCTTTTGAGTAACAAATTATTCTGGATTTATGTCATTTGCTTCGTCTCCTCGTTCCATCTCATAGTCCCTGCCAGGATTCGCCCCATTCATATGTGATTTCTCTCCAAGCACAATAAGCGTCTTGATTTGTGTATCATTTCCAGCAATTTTCGGTTTGGCGGATAACTACTGTACAAGCCTTCAGGCGAATATGCGCCTTACGTCCTCAGAACTGCCACCACTCTCGCATCTTCAGTACGACGTGCGAGGAACTCGCCCAATGGTTACACTTAATAATCATCTTTATGGTCAATGTCAAACTTTTTCACTGATCAAAATATGTCCAGAAATTCAAGCGTCACCTTAGTGACATCAGTGGCAGCGCTTATTGGTCTGATTTAGACCACCTCTTGACCACCTCCTCACACTTAGGGGTTCAGAGGTCACACTGGGTCAAGTCCTGTGTATCATCTCGTGACGAAGATGTGGAGTACGTGTTATAACTCAACCCGTTACTCCTAATACCCATGTTTCTCTTCCTGGTGGATGCATAAGTCTGGGCCAGTCGCCATCAAGAGTAAGTGGACTACTGACACCTCAGTCTCACCTAGAGCCTAATCTTTCCCCAGAGTTGTGCTGGTTTTTGTAATTAGTAGATGACGTGAGAAGAGCAAAAATGGGACACAGAGTCATCACAGGGAAAAGGAAAAAAAGCGGACATTTCAATCTGTGACTTTTGAAACCCCTTGGGTATCGCCTTCGGAAATCGGCAAACAACTCCGTCTTGACGAAGAAAACTTTGAACGTTTGAGATAAGGAACCGGTGAGGAGAGGGGGGAAAAAGAAGGTAGCTATTTGTACAGAAGTCTGTGGTAATGGCTGGGTGAAAATCTTGATGTACAGAAGAAAAAGGGAAGAGGGTTGGGTATAATTCTCATTTTTGTTTTGCTGCTCATAATCTCAAGCCTTTGTGTTTAACTTAGCGCGTTCCAGATTTTTGAGGATGGCTGCTCACGATCGAGGGTGGAGACGTTACACGCGTAGTAACAGTGGACAGTGTGAGGTACAAATGGGAAATACAAATTCAACGCGAATAAGAAATATATATATCTTAGGGCGTCTGCCGCATCGCAGCTGCGTCACACAAGACCATAGAGTCTTGTGTGTGTGTGTGTGTGTGTGTGTGTGTGTGCCTTTACAAGGCCATATGGGAACATTTACCCCGGAGTGAATCACGGGTCCAGTCATCTGCAGGGAAGACAGTGTAATCACTTTTGACACCCGAGTTCTAAACGATAGGTTTTCTTACTGGGGACGCGAGGGAAAGGGAAAGTGTTAGGGACTGGACGGTAACAATTATTGGAGGAATAGCGAGACACAAGAAAGGAATGGAACATAGAACAGTAGGCTGTGATGGACCAAGGCAAGAAGGGAAAGGACTTTGGAAAGGGAGAATCAGGAAAAAGAATAGGAAAGAAAAAAAAAAAGCAGGATTTAAGAAAAGGTTGTACCTGAAGGGATGAACTTGGAGGATGAGGACCTGAAGATGGCATGACCTGAAGATAGCAAGACCTGAAAATGATAGGACCTGAAGGTGGCAGTACCTGAAGAAGGCACTTCATGGAAGGGCGTAGGAATTGAAAGAATGCATGACCTTGAAGGCTTGAGGCAAGTTCAGGAAAGAATCGAAGGATAAAGGACGTGAACCAGGGCCTGGAGGAGGCTCCCGGATGGTAAGAGACTCCTACTCCCAAGCCAGCCGGGCGAAGAAAACCTGGAACAAGAAGAAAAACAACTTGCACACGCCTCTCTCTGCGTGGGAAGGGATTTCGATAGGGGATGGAACATGGGTAGACTGGCAAAGATTGTTGAAGCGACGGGGTAAATTCCCTTTGGAACTGCTGTAACGACGCAGCCAAGGGCCTTTGAGTTTCATGGGGGCTGTAGAGGCGACAAGGGGGAAAAAGTCAAGGGTGTGTTTACATTACTGAGCGTTATTGGAGTCCCAATGTTCACTTGGATATGGGTCGGAACGGCTGGCAACAGGACGGATATCGTCTGGAACACCATTTCGTGTTCAATATGAACAAGTGAACATTCCAGCTGAAGTGTCATGCTAGTCCAAGAGTAGAGGTTTGCATACAAAATCTATTAGTCTGTTCCAAGTGATTTCAAGACGTTTTTTAGTTTGACGCAAAGGTATCTTTTTTTCTCGTTTTTAAAGAAAGGAAGGCATCCAGATGCTAATTTCCTGCTGATTGCGATAGACGCATGTTATAAATGATGTCTTGACGGAAACAGATAATAACCTAAAGAATAAATGAGGAAAGATTTATGAGAGAGAGAGAGAGAGAGAGAGAGAGAGAGAGAGAGAGAACATAAGGAATGAAAAGATTAACAAAGAGAGACTGACAGACAGAAGGACGAACATAAAGATAGAGAAACAGAGACTGACACACTTACGAATGGACACAAACTGCAATACGCTATCGGCATTTCATCACAAGACCTCGAAAATAATCAGAGCGATGTCTCTCCCATCCGAAAATTGGGTCTTTAACAATAAATTGTAACCAGAGAGTTGAAAAAGATAGATTCTGAAACGGCAAGCAATACTTTATTGCATTTGGAATGTCTTTCCTCTTGAATTTCAACTCTTCTGTATATATATTGTTTTAACTGTCGTATATACCTCGGCTGCTCGTTAAACTCCGGCAATTTTCGACAATTGAGGAGGAACTTATTGTCCATTTGTACTTAGTCGTTGCATAAATGAGTAGGCAATCGCGCCCATCCTTGATGGAGAAGACTCGATCAAGATCGAATCAGATATACATTAAGGAGTCTTAAGTGGGCGGAACCACAGTGAAATAAGGCATCTAATCCCGTTCTTCCTGAATTAGAACCCGCCGCCCAGTGTTGGGCTGGTGGAGGAGGAGGAGGAGGAGGCCAGACGACCCCTCCCCCTACACACACACACACACACAACACACACACACACACACAATACGCCCCGGAAGGCTATGCCAGTTGAGGGCTTTACAGAAAGAGGAATGATACTACGTTTGTCCAAGACCATGCAAGAATCCCTCTTTATTTGTCCCTCAGGATATATATATTTTTTTCTTCCTTCTCTTTCTGCCGACCGAATGCAACCCGGATAAAAGCCGGGAGGCGTTCAGATGCAAATCGCCACAGCCGTGAAAAATCATTAGAGTTGGCTGATCTCCAGAAGGTATAAGGGTTCATCAGAGAGAGAGAGAAGAGACCAACCCACCCCCATCCCATGTGGGACGGGACTGTGGGCAAATCCCAACGTGGGATGGGAGTGGGAGGAAGGAATACCGAACCTGATTCAGTGGGAGGGAGGAGGAGGTAATTCCAGCTTGAGTTGTTGCGATTCTTATATCAAGACCGGGTGAATCAGTGAGGTTTGTGATTCGTCGGGGGGTTTGTGAACTGGTGAGGTTGTATCTCACTGAGGTTATGAATGGGTTGGTCCTATGTGGTTGTGAAACATTAAATCTCTGCTTTTATAAGCCACTAAATCTCTCCGCTATGAAAGTTGTAAATTATAAACTATTTTTGTAGGTTGAAAAGTTTCGACAGACTGAAAACTGGCGAGGTAGTTTGTCGATAAATTTGTGACTCAGTAATGTTGTAAGTTGGCAAGAATTGTGAAAGCGGTGAATTTACCAGTCGATAAGGTTATGAAATGCCAGGCCTTAGAACTTGGTCATGTGATTCATTTTTAAGCCATAAGGCCAAGAATTGTCACGCATCTTTATTAAATTGGTTTAATATTGGTAAGCTTGAGAATTGGCCTCTTTGACCACCGGTGTGGTCGTGAATGTGAAAGTATTTCATACATGGGCAAACTTTGAATGTGTGAGATTGCTAACAAGTATTTTCACGAATCGATCGAGTTCAAAATCGACCGTAGTAATGATCAGCAAAGTGTGATTAATCAAAGTAGTAGTAGTTTGAACAGATTATGAATCACTGTGAATATTGTTTGGTTATGATATGGACCCAATGTGTTGTCATGGGTAGGTATGTTCACTGGAAAATATATATATATATATATATATATATATATATATATATATACACACACACACGTGTGGATATCAATATGTTGGAATGTTGGAAGCTTAGTAGTTCTTAAGCTGTGTATAGGTGAATTTGTGTTTCAGGAAAGTCTCTGTGAGTCTTAAATCGTATAGGGTAAATTTGTGTTTCAGAAATGTTGTCAAACTGACACGAAAATGATTATCATGTGTGTTTGTTATTTGTCAACACAATGAATCAGTAACTCTGTCTTTTGTTAAGATTGTCGACCAATAGATTATTGAATCGGTAAAGTTATGAACCTCTGAGGTCACTGTGTGAATCGGTAAAGTTTTAAGTCTGTAAAGTCACAGTGGGGGTGAATAAAGTTTTAACTTTTGTAAGGTGTCACGGTGTGAATCAGTAAAGTTTTGCACTAGCAAAGTTGTGTATTGGCAAGGAGGATGAGACTGGGTAGCGTTTGATCTTTATATATATTGGTGAAAGTGACGGCAAATCGGTACAATCTTAAAATGGTGAATCTTTGTAAGGATATCAGTCAGTAAAGATGAAGTGTGTGTGTGTGTGTGTGTGTGTGTGTGTGTGTGTATGTGTGTGTGTGTAGTAATGTACTTCAGCGATAATGCATTCACAACATTATAACGCTTTATGACCAGTGGTCTCGACCGGCGGACGTGGCCAGCTCCTTGAGTGCTGCTGGAGTCTTTTTATAAGAATGGGAGGGACTCCTCCATAGGGCAGGCTGAGAGATAGCTCCATGAGGGAGGTGTGGTTGGGGGAATAGTGTCTACCATTAGCCACATTGCACTGATGGACGGCTTCCAGGCCCTAATGTGCCGCGTTTCCAGGAGACCTTTTGCTTCAGGTCTGGAAGACCATTGCCCCCCTTATTTTATAACTGGGTGAGCTGTGAAGGTCGGCGCCTCCGGCGGAAGGTACAAAACAAGAGATTGCCATCTTCTTTTTGGATTTCATGGTAAAGAAAACTTTACCGCTGATTCTCTCTCTCTCTTTCTTTCTCTCTCTCTCTCTCGAGTCGGATGGACGTTCTATGCATCTGTGACAAGTTAAGAAAGTTTCCAGCAAGTTCGCTGCGAAGAATACAAGAATGTTGGGCGGGTGACAACCTCTGCGGCAACCCCTTGCAAGTTGGCGAGTGAGGGAGGGAGGGAGTGAATGAGGGAGGGAGGGAGGTTGGGTTCATTTGTAAATTATAGACGTTATTGGTCACACGTGGCTCCTCCTCCTCCTCCTCCTCCTCCTCCTCCTCCTCCTCCTCCTCTTCCTCTTTCTCATCCTCTTCCTCCTCCTCCTCCTCTTCCTATTCCTCCTCCTCTTTCTTCCTTTGATTCTTTTCCCCATTCTCCTTTTCCTCTTCTTCCGTCTCCTCCTCCTCTTTATTCTTTCTTTCCTCCCCTTCCTCCTTTTTTATCCTTCTCCTCCTACTCTTCTTCTTCATATTCTTTTTCTTCCATCTCCTCCTCCTCCCTCTTCCTTTTCATGCTCCTCTTCCTCCTCCTCCTGTTTCTCTTCCTCTTCGCCCTCCTTTTACTCTCCCTCTTCCGCATCCTTCTCATTTCCCCCCCAATTCTTTTTACGCTTTTTATACGCCTTCTTCGTTATACTGTCCGTCACCCTTCCCTCCTCCATTTTCCACTGACATCCTTCTTCTTAAACCGAGTCATCATCGTCGTCGCCATCATAATCATTAATTTCATAATCGCCAACACTATTTTCTTTTATCTAATCGCTTATCTGTACATAATTTTCACCATCATAAGAACCCAATGGGTCTATTTCTGTTTGAATTTATTGTTGTTTTTTCAGTGCACAACCCTGACGTGTACATAATAGGTGTTTCAGCCCTAGGCCTTGTAGTCTCGATGTGCTGTATGAACCAGAGATAAAGCATTTGTTTAAAAGCAGTGAACCATCTTGAAATGAGCATTCGTTAGATCTCGTCACTGGTACGGGGCAAGACCCTGTTATGATAAGGAATATTTCTCAAATTTCCTCCTTCTGTGGTCGTACTTAAGGGGCGCCACACCTGGGTTTTAGGACCGTGGTAAATATCTCAGGGTCTCTTCTGTCGGACACCTGAAATGCCCTGAATATCTCAAGGCAGACCGTGTGTGTCTCTCTGACGTGTGGAGAGCTATGGCGTCCTCGTAATGAGGTGGAGACGCACTCTTTGAAGGGATGGATGGAAGAAGGTGATGCTTATTACTGTGGTCTTGGCGGTTCCCGTGTTGGACGGCAGCCTCTTCCAGGAGGTGTTGGGTTGCCGGGCAGCCTCGGCTAATGAGGCACGGCTCTCTGGCTGACGAGTCTGTAACAGTGTGAGGATGAAGTTTTCCACTGGTCCTCGTCACTCGTGTGGATATTTTACTCCCTCGTTCGGGGGTGGCTTGATAAAGATATATACGTGTGTGTCGTCTTGAAATCGTTGATTTGTAATGCAACACCAAGCGTCTTAAGATAGTGTTTTTGCGCTTAGTTAGTCTAGCTGAGACATTCTTTGGGCTTCCTAAGAGGTGTGTGTCAAAAACCTATGAATCTGGTAACTAGAAATGCCAGGTTTCTTATATCAAGACTTTTGAAGGAGCAAGAAACGTCAGAAATGCGTAATATGGTGGTGGTAGTGTGACTCTTTATTATCAGGCTTGGTCCCGTGGGTACCAGAGCAATAACAAAAGGAGACTCGTTATCCATGAAGGCTTCTCAGAGCATTTTTAGGTTTATTGAGGAAAGCAGAGTTTTATATTTTTGCTTCCTTCAGGCAGTACCCCAAGCACCCCAAAGACCAGGGGGATCATAAAATGCGTTTGTAAAGAGTGTAAATACTCCGAGGTTCATGGTTGAAGTGCGCTTGCAGAAGGATATGAAGTGGTCTCTTACTAGTCTCAAGCGCTCGCTGCTACAGAAGACAAGTCTTGCACTGTCTCGAAGTGTGAAATCTTTGAGAGTAACAGAAGACCTGAAAGTCAATTGTAGGTCAACAGATCTTGTGTCGGTGAGGAGAGCTTAACAACGAAGTTGCTCGAGTTTCAAAATGGCTCTGGAAGCTACCTTATGTGGCTGGATGGCACTGCCTTGGTCTGTCGATGAAAAGTGATGAAAGACATGGAGATCCTGGACACCTCACCAAGACAGTGTAGTCCACAGCAATGACGACTCCGTTCCACTGCTCAGTGAAAGACGTCTGGATGGTGCTTCTTGGTGCGATGGAGTCTCAGCCAGAGGCTTTGACGATGTTATTGTCCACTCAGCAGGAGTATGGTTAATGACTATGTGTTTCTCCCTTTTATAGCCATAACGGAACACCACATGCTGACCTGAAGATACGATGGAACGCATTTGATACTAGGTGTTTACGAAGACTTGCGACGAAGAGTAAGTGAGACGTACACACAGAGAAAGAGCTGTCGGAAGACTAGGGTCTGAACTAGGCTTGGACCTGACGGACTTTTAACAACAAAAAATTGATTATGCATCATCACAGGAGTGAATAATTTAGCAGATATCAGATTACAGCATAAGATTAATCTGGCAATATGTAGCCGATTTGTGAATCATTTACGACGTTCTGGGTGCACGTCTCGATTCCAAGTGATAAACTTGCTCCTGAGCGCGGAGTATGGACATGAACAATGAAATTTATATTTGCACTCATCCGTGCCTTAAGGTCTCTGTTGCTGGTACTTCGCGTTTTCTTTTACGATCGCCATTACTGGAGACCATCGGAACTGGATTCAAGAAGTCATCGATGGAAAGCCGCAATTGGTGGTAGTCGACATAAAGGTTAATATTTCGGTGTGTTTCGTTATATCCGTGACTTACGCTCACAACTGTTTATGTACAGTTGTAAAACATACCGTGACAGCGTTACGAAATGTAACAGATATCAGCTTTTGTCGGATGTGGGTAGGTATAGTCGGGTTGAACCTTAGGGATAGTGAAGTGTTAGAGATTTAGTTTCAGTTTAACTAGCGGAGTGTAGTTAGGTATTCTTAGACTCCTAACAAATCGAGTCTTAGATCTATCCATCAGTAGTCCTTGACCATTATCAGTAACAACACATGGTAACTTTAGTAACTACTTAACGATTAGCTAGTCTTTTGTCAAAGAAGAATCTAAAAAGCAGCGGCGTTTACCATTGGTTATGTTCCAACAGATTGCATAAAGCAACAGCCGTATATACAACAGAAATCGCCGAATATTTTATTTGTCGAAGCTTTAGCTTTAAGCCTAGGGGGTAGTCTCAGAGCCACTGGAGTCATGCCAATATCTCGACCTAGAATTTTTATCGTATGGCCAACTGTGTCCCCCTCCGAGTCTGTCGTAATATCTCCCATATAACAGAAACGTAACGGAACACAACCCAAAAAATTATGTTGCGGTGTAGAGATATACGAAGTGAGTGTAGGTATTATTTTTCCTCTTTATCAACGATATTCGATGATTGGTTATTCGTCAGGAGTTAATCTAAAAGCATAAACGTTTACCAGTCTTTTTCTCATCAAGATCCTCACCCTTAGCACCGTCTCCCTTCCTCATTACCGAAATCCCTCACAACAACACCGATCTGGTCCTCAACTCATAATACTCTTTCTGCATCTCATCCCCACATCTAGGAACGCTTCCTCCCCATCTCCGTCTCTACATATGTTTTCTTTCACACTTTCTTCTCTTTTCCCTCTCTCTTCCTCTTTACTCCTCATCCTTCTCCTCCCTCTTTTCCCCTCTTCCTTGCGACAACTCCTCCTCCTCCTCCCCCACCTCAACGCCTCCATCTCGACCTCCCTCATCAAGTCAACATCTCCTCTTTGCCTGTTTCGCCAGCAAACGGGAACAACCAACCACCACTCTCCTCCTGCTGCTTCCAGTGGTGACCAGGAAGTGTGCAAAAGGCGCCATCATGGCTTAGTTCTTGACCTCTGGGAGAGGCTTTAAAACCTTCCGTGATGGCCTCATAACTACACGAGTCAGTCGTTATAACGACTCGAGGGACGGACAGCCTCGCAGACCTCGGGAAGAGATGCTTTTGCTGGAACGGCTGATTGACGTATGCTGATGACACATGACCAACAGGCAGGCTCTTGGATTGATACAGTTTGTGGGAAAGGGAAGAATCAGAAGGGTTGATGGAACAGGGACGGTGGACAGTATTCTGGAACGGATGGAGACTGCTGTCTCGGGGGGGGGGTCTTTTTACTACGGAAACAAAAAGAAGAACAGTGTGTATGTGTTATTACCCAATTTGTTCTTCTCGGGAAGGGAGTTTTACGCTCGTAGGGTCCCAAATGTGTGTGTGTGTGTGAGTGTGTGAAGGCTCTTGTATTATGAACCACATGTAGTCGCATATCGACTCAATGGCAGATGAGACATAAATGTGGAATTAAAAAGGGAGCCGATATTTCCAAATAACAAAGCTTTGGGTAAGCTTATATGTAGATGCTTTATTCCTTCGTCTTTATCTATTTTACTAATACTCTTTATTTTCATGTATATATGACTTAGGAAACTGTCATTTATCGTCACCATTACACGGATTTAAAACCTTTTATTTTCGTAAGAGATCAAAGGTTTCCCTTAACTAGATTCCTGCGGCATAAACGGTTCTGTGACATGTTCCAGTCAGGGTAAAGGATGGGGGCGGGTGCTTTGACCTCTTCCAGCGAGAACGCCTTCAGTGGTTTCTAGCGTGAGTGGGTAGAGGGTGGGAAGGGGGGTCGCAGGCCATGAAGAATTGTTGATCTTTCGCTCGTTACCCGGACATGACTCTAATGCGTCGTAAAGATTTTTATTTAGTCCATTAAGTGAATTTACTATATTGCCTCAGTCTTAACTGGTCTGTTAAGTGTGTTTGATATGTAGTTGCAGTCTTACTTAGTCTGTTAAGTGTGTTTGATACAGATACATAGATGGTCTTATTTAGTCTGTTAAGTGTGTATTATATGCAGTTGCAGTCTTATTTATTAGCGTGTGTTGATTATATACACGTATTTTCTTGAAATTAGTGTTACTCATATTTGTGGTATTTATTTAAAATGGATTTTTCTCCCTTGATCCGAGTGCTAGGTTACTCATACCCAGCAAACTTAGCTATATATGTATGCCAAAGAGACAACGAGCGAACACAAAAGTCGAATTCTGGTTAGATTTTTAGAACATCCATGTTTGATTTACTGAGCTTTCCCTGTCGAAGTATCTACTCTCTTGCCTTGAGCTCTAGAAATGCTGAAAAGAGCGATGGATTCAGGAGCAGTTCAGCTGAAGGATGGATGAAGTGGTCTGCGAATCAGTTGATGTGGTTTAGGCTTCCTTGTCAAACTTCAGTCATGCTATGTGAACAATGATCTGTGATCCACCGAAAGGTTTGTACACATAGGATTTTCCAAGTCATACCCATATAAATTTTTCTAAGAAATTATAGAGTTCGTCCGCACTGAAGCTATACTGTATAAGGAATAACAGCTCGCCAACCCCAGAAACCATATTGTTTGAGAAAGATGTCTTCGCCAGCACTGGAAGCTATACTGTATAAGAAATAAGAGTTGGTCAACAATAGAAGCTACACTGTGGGACATTCTGCTTATCATATATTGGTACAGGGAGAGTGTGTTGCTGGAGTCTTGACCCACTTAGTATAGAACTGACGAAATATCTACAGCGTTTCTCGTCAGGGTAGAAAGCGTCCATATTGTCGCTGGGATTCTGTAGCTGTGATGTAAGCAGGGGTCGAACAGACCAGATATGAGTAACATCATTTGCATATTGATTTGAATGTTACAACGAAGATAAGATTCTCTGGAACATCAAAGAAAGAGGAGAAAGTCCCTGAATCATTAAGCAGAGGAATTCAAACAGCAACAGACCATTGGGTCATTTGTAAAGCAAGGTTGAAAAGCATGGGAGATGTGTACTATGTCGCTTGTGAAAAATAGTAGGAAATATTTTATTGCAGATATGATAAAACGTTGCGTATGTTTTTGTTCATATATATATATATATATATATATATATATATA
>JAYMFT010042470.1:0-15552 GCA_038088735.1 Panulirus argus | reverse complement strand
ATATATATATATATATATATATATATATATATATATATATATAGAGAGAGAGAGAGAGAGAGAGAGAGAGAGATAATGACCAGTGTTCCCGCACTCAGCTTGGAAGTGGTAACAACGCGAGCAAGACTTTACCCTCGAGGAAGCTGCATCATCGTCAGCGGACCGAAAGGCATACAGCGTTGCGCCTTGTCGAGGATCTTCCTTCCCTGAACAAGCCCACCATGTTCTGTTCCCGCACTGAAAGCGGTCCCGAAGTTGCAAGAGCCGCATAAAAGGAGTCCTGGGGTTCGGACTGGTAATAATAATACAAACATGACCAGTTCACGCTGGGTATGAGTGCCCGTTGTTGGTGCCTTACGACAAAATAACAACAAATTGTTGGTGCCTTACGACAAAATAACAACAAACTCTTCCATCATTGCTTTGTGACGGAAGAACAAAGCACAGACATACTGAGTGAAGGCTTAGCGAATAAGCACACTACAAATACGTTAACTGAAGGTACTGGTGAACAACACTGGAGTAACGAGCAAAAGGAATATTAGTTATACATTCATAAGAACTAACCCCTTGAAGATCCTGTGAATCAATACCCAAACTCCGCGATATGTGATAGCGTAAAAGCCGATCTCAATACGCAAAAGTAAATGAATCATTGGCCAATCGATAATAAGAATCTAGTAAATGTCTCCGAACATGTATTCACAGTGGCGTGTACAACATACACACTGAACACATCTATATTCTCATCTCGCCCGTCGTTCAAACAGTAATCAGAATCTCCTTTAAGCAACGCATAAACCGCTCTCCCTATGTCTTAACGCAGCGTGCAGCTTTATCATTCCTACGTGAACACTGGGGTTAAAATCCTGTGCAAATTTGTTCCGAAGATGATTAAAATACTCGTCTCTGTTCTCGGTACCTTGGAAGAAATGAGGACAGAAAGATACGCCGTATTTTTCTTATTGTTATCCGTGAAAGTCCTCTAAAATTACAAACAGCCTCGCTTCACAAAGCTGGCGGGAAAATAAAATAAAATAAAATGAATCCTTTTCATCCTTCTTCGAACTTGTGACTTGTCACAGGTCCTGAAGCAGGTATTCTATATGATATAAAGCTATTTTCGATTTGCTCCAATACAGGTAATTGCTCTATGGCATTTTTCATTGGAAAAAAAAAGTCAAGCTCGAGAAGGTAATCATTTTTTTATCACTGCCTCAAAAAACTACATTGAATTGCAAGGTTGCCGAGTTATTGTAACGAGTCAAAATGTTCCAATAAGGGGTTTTCTACTCCATTTATAAGTACAACTTTCTGTGTATTGTACGGAAGAGAATAAAATGGCGTATGAGTGGCGTTTGCAGTGAGAATGAATGCCGTTACGGCTGAGACAGAGCCCTCTATACGAAGCAACCCTAAACACGGGGACACAGTCGTAAACTAGGGTACAACCCTAAGAAATGGTAAATCGCCCTAACTAGGGAACGAGCCTAACCAGGATACGGCCCTACTATGATAATAAAACCATGAAACAACTCTGTTAGATACCCATAACCATCTCCTTAACCCATAACCCTTCTCACACAGCCTCCTCACGAGATACACGTACAGAAACGTACTTCACAACCGCCCACCCAACTCCTGAAGAGGTGTTGGAGACAGAGAGAGAGAGAGAGAGAGAGAGAGAGAGAGAGAGAGAGAGAGAGAGAGAGAAGGAGGGAGGGAGGTAGTACCATTCATTCTCTTACAGAAGAGTCTCCGACGTCTGGGGAAATGACTTCTGTAACACACTCGCATGTGTCACACAATATATACATGAGGTGAGGACTCGAACCCGCGTGCTGGGATCATAAGAGACCAAACTCCTGGGATAGAATAGCAAGGGTAACCTCCTCCAGGAGCGAGTCCACACTGTGATATTTGGTTGTATGCCTTCTTTCCGGGGCGAGTCATGGGCGAGTCTTTGACACAGTGTACCGTTTTCTCCAGCGGTGTACATACAATTCGCCATATGTATTTTACTAACACTGATACCTGATATCTCTTATCAGTTTTGTATACACATAGATACCTGATACTTACACTAACAGGAGTTGATTTATTCGTTTTTACGCCGTGATATCATCTCTCTCATCGCCCTCCGCCCCTATTTCATTTCCACTCTCTTTACCCTCTTCTCATTCTCGCCTCTCTTTAGCCTCAGTAAGGGCAAGGATCTATATATCCTCCCAGACGTCAGCATGACTTTGGTGGGTTCTCTCACACCTGTCAAACAAGAGCAGAAGTTTTCCACACTTCGACGATTTTGCGAGAGACACACACAGACATTACATACGCTGACACCAAATCAGTTGGTTAATCATAAAAAATCAATAAAAAATCACAAGCTTATCTTTAGCTGACGGAACATGCAAAATAAATATATTTCTATTTAACAGGATTAAAGTAAAATCATGAGTTTACGTGAATAACTTAATTACTTCCAAATGGTCGTTGGGCCACTAGTTATAGTAACGAGAGCCCTCAATGGTCCATTTGAGGAGAATTTCGCTGAGTTCTCATTGGTCCATTTTGCTAGTTAGGAGTTGGCTTGAGTCTTGTACTAATCCGCAAGCTAACGAGGACGTGAACCGAGAATGGTCATTATATAGCTAGGAACCATGGCTCGAACTCTCTCATTCCTCTACTGACGAGAAATTCTAAAAAAGTCCCGCCAGCTGGTAGGGAACTTCGCCTTCAGTTCTTATTAGCCCGGAATTGAGGGGTTATCTTAGAAGTGCAGCTCCTCACCACGTGTGTTTGGGAAAATCAGGAGATTATGAAAACAGAAAAGTTATTTTAATTTGTTTTAATTATAAATCACGTTGGATTAGTTACTATTTGCACTGACTGGATACAGAAGTGGGGTCCTGCATACACATATTGAAGAATTCGGAAACCTCTATACTTTGAGAAGCACGTGCTTTGGAACCCATGTACCCGGGAGCCTGTATACCAAGAAACCTATATACATGGGAGCCCGCACACCAAGGAATCTATATACCTGGGAGTCCGCAAACCAAGAAAGCTATATACATGGGAGCTCGCATACCAAGGAATCTACATACCTGGCATTCTGCAAACCAAGAAACCTATATACATGGAAGCCCGCATAACAAGGAATCTATATACCTGGGAGTACGCAAACCAAGAAACCAATATACATGGAGAACCACATACCAAGGAATCTATATACCTGGGAGTTCGTAAACCAAAAAACCTATATACATGGGAGCCCGCATACCAAGGAATCTATATACCTGGGAGTCCGCAAACAAAGAAACCTACATACATGGGAGCCCGCATACCAAGGAATGTATATACCTGAGAGTCCGCAAAAAAAGAAACCTATATACATGGGAGCCAGCATACCAAGGAATCTATATACCTGGGAGTCCACAAACTAAGAAACCTATATACATGGGAGCCCGCATATTAAAGGAATCTATATACCTGTAAGTCCACAAACCAAGAAATCTATATACATGGGAGCCTGCATACCAAGGAATCTATATACCTGGGAGTCCGCAAACTAAAAAACCTATATACATGGGAGCCCACACACCAAGGAATCTATATACCTCGGAATCCGCAAAGCAAAAAACCTATATACATGGGAGCCCGCATACCAAGGAATCTATATACCTGGGAGTCCGCAAACCAAGAAACCTATATACATGGGAGCCCGCATACCAAGGAATCTATATACCGGGAGTCCGCAAACCAAGAAACCTATATACATGGGAGCCCGCATACCAAGGAACCTATATATACTGGAATCCGCATGTCAGGGAACTATATATATTGGAGACTATTTACCAGGTAACTACATATATGGGAGACCACATACCAAGAAACCCATACACCTAGCAGCCCGCATACCAGGGAAGCAATAACACCTGGGACCTCATTATAGCCTATTCAAGCAAAACTTATTAACATGAATAATCTACTTTTTTTTCCATATTCATCTTAACATGACTAATTTGTTTACCGGTACGTCCTACGATTACCTCTGCAAGCAAACAGTGTCAAACATATCCTAATTTCGCGTCAAATGAATCGAAATTTAGTGTCAAATAGATTCTAATTAATCCGGCACACAGGATAATTTTGAAGGGCACTGAATTTGCATTTCGGGGGCCATCCTGTCCGGTTTGGTCGGCTTGTACCAATATTGGCATAGCCCAGGGTGGGTACGTTATGCTGACGGGTGCAAGGTTTGCCACCTCACGTAGACCTGTGTGGTCCCAGAACCGTCCTGAAGAGGAGAGAGAGGACGAGGAGAAGGGAGAGGATGGTGAGAGGAGGACAAGAAATGGGAATGAGAGAGAGAGAGAGAAGGAAAAGAGTGATAAGGGATGGATGATAAAGGTGGGGCAGACTGGAAGATAGGAAAGGATGGAAGGGGGCAAAGGAAAGATAAGGGTAGAAGAGTAGTTTAAAGGAAAGGGGGAAACGGGAAAAGAAATGGAAAAACAGGTGACGAAAGTAGAGTAAAAGACGGAAAAGTAAGAAGGCATTTCCAACAAATCTCGAATGGCTACTTTACCTGGGAATTTGGGACTCCCTGTGTTACTGAATTTATGACAGATTTACTCCTCCTTGGCTGACTATGACTTGGGTTCCGTCCACCTCTGTGTAATTACCTACTTGTAATTACCAATTTACACTGTACAGGGAGGGAGTTTTACACTCGTGGGACCCCATCTCTAGAGTATGTGTGTGTGTGTGTGTGTGTGTGTGTGTGTCCGTCATCTCGTGTGTGTCTGTGTCTGCCCTTTCTCAGACGGGCTGGGATCGATATTACTCAAGATGGGAACTAAGAGAATATATTACAAGTCCAATAAGTACGCCATTTTGTTTTCCAATATGATCCATTATGGCCGACCAGCGGGGCTATCTCTGTCGTAATGAAAATCCTTTAACAAGTCCGGGTTCTGTGATGTACTATCATCTTCCCTTTTCTTTTCCCTTCACTCGTTTTCCTTCTCTTTATGACTCTGGTTATATTAGCTTTCGCCTTTCTCTTCTCTTCTGTCTCTATTCTTCAGGGAGAGCTTCATCTTTCTCTTCTATCCCTTACATCTTCTCTTTCTCCCTCTTGTCAAGGTAGAACTTCTCACAAACCCCTATTCCAAAAGCCCCCTCTTCCATCAATGTCCTCTCTTTCTTTCTATCCATCCATCCATTTATCTTTCTATATGTCTCCACCTGTCTCCATACACCTTAAGACTTTTAATGTATCTCTATATTTCTATAACTCGTCTCTCTGTCTTTCCCCTCTCTAGATCAAGCTGAGGACCTTCGCCTCTCTCTCTCTCTCTCTCTCTCCCTCTCTCTCTCTGCCTTTATCACCATATTCACTAGAACAGGCAAGAAAGCCTACCTCCTCAACTCCCACATCCTTCCTCTTCCTCTTCCTCGTTCCCCCACCCTCTTCCTCTTCCTCCTCGACAATCCCCACCCCCCAAGCAGAACGGACACAAAACATGGGACCGAAAAAAAAAAAAGTTTGAATTTTCTCTTTAACTAAGTTAGTGTTGCATACAAAGTCGTTTTTACAAAATCTGGCAGAACAGTAAATATCCTTAAAAGTATCTGTCTTAGTATCTGTTCTTGAAAAACACGTAGGTCGCCTATCTAATACCTTAAAAGTTATTTGTCCTCAAAGTATATGTACTTAGAGAACACGTGGGTAGCTTACACAGTACTTCAGAGAATCTGACGAAGTTATATCTGTTCTTGAAGAATACACTAAGTAACTAACCTAGGCCTAAGGAGTCAAGCTCATGTTTTCAAATACTGTAAATATTGCAGACCCTTGACAGAATAACACTGAGCTATTATTCCCATATGAACTCTTCTACATACCCTCCCACCTACACAAACTCGTCTTCTACATCCATATAAATCATCAAAATCACATAAGATAAGGAAGAGGTAGGAAACAGCACATGAGTAATGAGACGGCAAGGGAAAGAATGAGAAATGAGGAATGAGATGTAATAAGAAATATATTTACGCTTAAGTAATGGAAATATTCACCCCCCAGCTGAGTGGTAAGAAATGCATCGTAATCCTACAAGTCTGAACACATAAACCGAGAGGATAAACATTGCTACATATTTCAACCGAAGGGCATTAACACCATAACGTTAATTGCATTATGAAAATATGCCCCATGGATATCTTAAGCATCTTGCGTGTTCTCTGATGAGATGGGGAGCGGCAAATAAGAAATGTATTAGCAAGATTAAGTTCAACCCAAACAAGCGTTGACGCCATCTTGGGAAAAAAAAAAAAAAACTGGGTCATTTTGTGCTTATAGACGACCTTAATCCTTTAAGCACGGTAAAGTGACACCTCAGGCATGAACGAGAGAGTACGACCCTCGGACACGACGACCTAGCCTTTGAAAGGGTTCGGCCAAAGGCTTTTAGGCCGTGATACCCACTGGTCATACCGTTGTGGTAGGCTTGCCATCGTACTCCAAGTGTTGGACTGTCGGGATCGTGGGTAGTACTGTCGTGCTCGAGGGGGCAAGGATTACAGGCTAAACTAAAACATTTAACCTCCAATGGGGGGAAAAAAAGCAAAAAATTGTCTAGCAACAAAATTGGTTACGTCAAGATGAAGAAAAACTGTGCCTGGAAGGTTAACGTTCAAGCAGCCTCGTATTTCAGGTCACGGTGGGTTAATATTATTACTCTAGGGAAGTATCTTTAAAACTTTAAGGACTTCCCTAAATGTCTCCACAGCAAGTGGACGTTTAGACTTCTTGTCTCTAAATATGGATATACGATTTCATTAGCCAAGCCCCATTCGCTCCTCGGGGTTCTCAATGGGTTATGATCTTAAGATTTAAGAAAGTTGCCTTTCTTAGTGCGAACTATATATATATATATATATATATATTAAGCAAGTAGACTGAACTTTAGGGGCAGTTTATTTTAAGCCTCACTTATACTTATTCTTAAAACATGATGTAAAACAGATCAAAGTGTTTCTCTTGGCTTTGCAATCCGATCTTATTCCGTAACTTTGCATCAAGTTTCTTCAAAATCGCCACCGTTCACTCGTTGATTCTTAACCCTCTAACTCCTCAATAAAGCTTAAATAAAAATAAAAAAAATCGTTGTTGTTCTGCAACCCATCTCTTTCACTCTTAGACAAAGGCCCTGTGCTGAGGATCTGAAGGGGACGAGTTTTAACACAAATTGGAGCATTTGCCAAGCTATTCCCGTGTGCGAAATCCGCGACATGAGGTATATAACAGCGTTACAATAGTGAAACGCTCGCCGCTTGTTAGAACCTTCTTACTGCCCACCACTCCTCTAAGGGTTTATCTCTCCGGTTTATGTTACAATGGAGGGCTGCAGCGTATTGTTGTTTCTACAGATACTCTGGTCAATACCATCCTTAAGTTCACGTCACTACAGCTCTTTCGTAGGAAAGCGGCCGACTGCTTCCTATTGCCAATATTCTCGAATATACAAAAGGAATACAAAATGGAACAAACAGCGGCAAACAAGATCAGAAACATAAGGGATTACTGTGGTAAGATTAAGAATATAAGATTAAGAATATAAGTAAACGATTTAAAGGGAAGTACCTATGTTAAGCTTCGACTGTAACTAAGGCTAGAAAACGTGAATCGAGGACTTGAAGCTAAGTTTTTCAAAGCTACTTACAATCCATATCGTTCTCATTGACGATATAATCTCAACTTTTCCTGTCAAAGAGCAATGCAAATATTCGTTAAACCTGCATGTCTGAAATATACTATTTCTTGTTTTCCATCGTGATATTCGTGTTGACAAAGCATAACAAGGTGTGCTGAAAGGCATCACAAATGTGAGGTGCTGCTGATCAGCCATGACAATATTTCCTCAAACTACAACGTTACATACGAAATCCTCAATCGTAGCACGAACCAAATCTTAATATGTTCAACTGGCGTGTGGGTTTGTCAACTCAAGTTCAATTAAGTGTCTACGTCCGGAAGCTCTTGGAATGGAAGTTTCCCCATTTAGAAACCAGTGTGCTAAAATCTGTTTACTTCATATTCCCGATGTATGAACAGCAAGTCATGAGATATTTTATGGTATAAGTTGTCTTTAATCCCTATGAATCAGAAACTTTTGCTTATCAAAAAGTATTTGTAATTTGTGAATATGATGGACATGCTGCCAAAGAAAGGTGATGAATTAAGAAGACGGAGTTAATGATTTTCTTCTCTCTAATTCACATACAGTTAGAATAAGTAAATAACCCATGACAGAAGGGGAAACACACAGATAACAGAAAGAGTCAATATCATTCTATCCCAGCTGGGAACGTTATCAAATCTCAGAGGTATAATGATCCATCAGTTTTCTATTTGAGAAATTTATCTTAATGTCACTATGATTGATTTTCCCATTTTATAAACGCTCGTATAGCCTAGACCTTGGACGCGGCGGGGATATGGTTGATAGGAGGAATGGGAAAGGCGGGACGAGGGACTATGGAGATGTATGGGGAGCAGGAATCATTGGAAGAGAAAGAGACAGGGAGTGGAACAGACGAGAAGGGA
Organism: Panulirus argus; assembly: GCA_038088735.1. Lineage (NCBI taxonomy): Eukaryota > Metazoa > Arthropoda > Malacostraca > Decapoda > Palinuridae > Panulirus > Panulirus argus. Next base: position 6,935 of record JAYMFT010042470.1, on the reverse strand, counting down.
GACAGACAGGAAGAGGCAATCTATCAGAACCTATTAGAAATTACCTTGTAACAAATGGAGTCACTATAGTTCCTAATAGATAATGGGGGAAAAAAAAGAGGGTGCGGGAAGGTCAGTCCCCAAAAGTATCCAGTTTAAGTAAAGAAGCTGAAAGCAAAATCAGAAACGAGGAGGAAACTCGACGATAGTGAATAAAATGGGGTGGGGAAGGTGGTAAGAACACTAAAGACTATGCAGGAGGACTCAACACGTCGAAGACAGTTGCTAGTGCGGTGAGTGTGTGTGGGTGTTAGCAAGAGGTAACTGCCTCCACAGCAAATATTGAAGAAGAAGAAAAAGTACAGAATGGCAGCGTCGTCAGGTACACCAAACCAAATAATCATTCTCTCTCTCTCTGTCTTTGAACGTGTGTCGCAATTATCCTTTTCGTGTCTCTGAGATAAGATCGCGCGGTTTGGTATTTGGCTTAAAGACTCCTGACCACGCGAACGCTCACGAATCTCAGCACCTCCCTTCCTCCCACTCGTAAAAAGGAAAAAGAACATAAAAATACTGCCTCATAATTCCGATCCTTAGACCTTACCTCTGATTCAGCCCCTCTAATCCCTCGTACGCTCTTGATAAACCTATTCAGTTCCGCGGTTGCTATACTGCCAATCCCCCAGTCAGACACAGGCTCCGAATCCTACACCTGCTCCTTCGGCCATAGTGTCCTAGATGTAGCTCCTTCGCCCCCACGACCTTTCACAACTTATGGGTCCCGTGAGATCTCATTCCATGCTTCTTTAATCTACTTTTCTTTCCTAGCTTCCTCTTTAAGGAGCGTCGGACGGACTCAATTTTACTCCCCTCATTTTATTTTACACCCGTCTTCTTCATTTTCTATATATAAGTATGTGATTCGTGCCGGGATGAATCTGTAATTCATTAACTTTTTAGATGATATGCAGGAACAGTTTTTTAGGTGCAGAGCAATTTATCTTTTCTCTTTTTGGTACACAGTAACACAAAGCTGGTACCTGTGTAGTTGGTTTATATTCATATGGCAGGATGTTGTCTTCACTTAAACGTGCAGGTATATGTAATTACCTCTTAATTACCTACCGCAATTGCCTATTTTTCTAGTATGGAAAAAGTTTTATACTCATGGGTGGGAGGGGGAGAGGGGCATTTCCTGTGTGTGTGTGTGTGTGTGTGTGTGTGTGTGTCCCAGTTTAACATAGGAGGGAAATATGTGCTTTTTTCTCTCTGCTTTTATCTTCCTAAGCATTAAGTGAGGAATGAATAAATGCTAACATCTCATGTCGTATGCTATTTCACCCAGTCATACCCCGGTTAAGCTAAGACTTCCTCCAGCACAGAAAGCACGCACGCGCGTCTCTGCCACAAGTTCATTTTACCTTTGCCTCTGGCATCTGCACACTGCTTACTACCACGAAAAAAAAAAAAATATGAGAAGATAACAGTTACCAGAATGATCTGACTTGAGGAGTTGAAAGCCATGGTCGGCATTTGAAGGCACCCACTGTCCTCCAAAAATATCTCTTGCCTAAGACTTCCCTCAATAGTCAGCATCTGTAGGCAAGCAAAGTCTCCTCTAAATACCTCTTGTCTAAGTCTCTCCTCCACGGTCTGCGGTTTGTTGGCATCCAAAGTCTCCTCCAAATATCTCTTGTCTCGTCTAAGTGTTTCCTCTTTGGGCGCTTCCTCCAAGACAGTGCTGAAGAGGTCTCCGGAGACACAAACAGAAGAGAGCGGCTTCAGAGGGAAAGTGACTTTTCCCATCTGGGTTTTTACCATTCTGTCTACTTCAAACGACAATCCAAAGGAAAGGGAACGAGTATTTTGCGTACAATTTTCTCTAAAGAAACAAATGGAGAGAGTACTTCAAGCGTATTCTTTTTTTCCACGATTCTTAAGTGGATATCATTCCTATCTTACGTTTAACATAAAAAAAAAGAATTAAGGATACGCGATGACTTATGGGTTTTTAATTCCTCACCTTTAGATTTAACAAGAAAGGCAGAACTGTTAGATGCGATATAATTTTTCTTCTGAATGGCACGAGATAGATTTTGAGAGGGATAATGAACTTAACAGTCATCTTAAAAAAGAATATTCTGTAGTAACGATTAGCCCTCAGACTCTCAGTATTTCAGTTCATCATCAAATCTTAACCTTCTGAACTCGTATGATTCTACCATTCTTGATCACCGCGTACGTATCGTATCATTCCACCATTCTTAATTAACATGTAAAGATTATATCATTCAACAAATCTTAATCATCATGTACATATCACAGTACAATATCTCTCTTAATTACCATATGCATATACCATTCTACCAATCTTAATCACCATGTACACTAACATTCTTAATCACCACGTACAGACTACTTAACTCTACCATTCTCAATCTTCAAGAGCAGATCGTATTTTTCTTACCATTCTTAATATACGTGAACAGATATTAGTATATCTACCATTCTTAATCTCTACGCACAGATCGTGTCATCCCACCAAACTTAATCACCAGGTCCTCAAAAAATTCTTAAGTGACCCCAATTGCAGAGCAAACACGTGAAGCACCTCCGGTAATCCTTCATGAACCCAACTCCGTCAAAGTGCGTAACCCCAATCCTCACACTATCATGCAGCTCACCCAACCTCACACAACCCCAAATGGGTTTCGAGGTTTGTTATCACCCAAAGCAAAACCCCATATTTACAGCGACAGTCTCCCCCGCCTGGATAACCTAAAGGCGGTGCCATAATATACTACGCATATAACTTTCACCCCCAATGGCTTGCAGTAAAGTAGGACTCCCATGGTAATACTGTACTATATCCCCGAGTATACTACATCTCCCATATTCACTCCCATGGTTGTATCATCACCTCGGAATCGCGGAGCACGGGCGAGAATTTGCATTAGTTTTCAATATGACCACGAGACAGAGGCCCGTAAGTTGGCATCAGGCCGAGTTCATGAATACCAAATGCGGGGGTTCTAGCGCATGATCCTGTTCCTGGGTTCTCCCGTTTCTAGAGAGAAAAGAAAAGGTTTTCCAGTGGAAGTGTAACTGTTATAGCGCAAGAGGCAGTGGTACGGGGTGAGAGAGAACGGGGACTCGAAGCTACGCTGTAGATATATGGCTGTGTATTTGCAAGGCTCAGAAATGGTTCTTGGCCCCTTGACGGCGACCTTATGACCCTTGAGCACGAAAGGTCAGGTCATAGGCCAGGCCTTCATAACCCAGGGTCATACCGTTGACTAATGGTCGTCTCGTGATGTTCAATGGTCGTGCCCATTTGCTTAAGGGTCGTCAGCATCTAAGAGCAGTTGACTATTTGCACCTTTCTTCTTCTCTTATACATAACCATTTACCATCACCGAAACAATGAAACATTAAAAAGCTCTTGTCCTTATTCGAATATCTATCAGTCATTCCCACAAAATCTTCCCATAAACTCTCTTCCCGTGAAAACATTTATCATGTCACAGGTCAATATTGATTATATAGTCTCCCTTAAAATCATCCACAATCAGACACAAATATGACAAGGGAAATTTCCACTTGTTCATGCACCTAGTTCCTTTGAGGAAGGAATCAATATTCATCCTCATATTAGGAGGTGGCGTGTGTTTTCGGTATAGATCGAGCGTGATTACACCCTGTTACTGGAAAGTGCTTCCAGTTCCTGGACATCGGCAGGGGAAAGGATTAAGGTGGAGTCTACAAAGGGGAAATCCAGCTATGGGTAGCAAAAGGGGGAAGGAATAGTAGCAGTAGTAATAGTCGTAAAGACTTGGGGAGAAAGTGGGAGAAGTTGGGAAAGGGGGGGGGGTGTACGGTCGTTGGGGTGAAAGTAGTACATCTTGAGAAGGAAAGTAGTGGTCAATGGGGAAGGGTAAGTGTCAATGAGGGGAGGGCAGTGCCTGTGATGGGAGGGTTAAGTGCCAATGGAGTATGGGGAGCTAATGACAATGTGGATGGGGTAGTTTATTAGGCAAAAGACAGAGGCATTGTGGGTAGGGGCAAAGGAGGCAGGATTGGGACACTAAAGGCAAAGATTGAGACGTCAGGAGGGAGGCCAGAGCCAATGAGGAAAGGGTAGAACTAGCCAGGCGAGGGCAATACCACTGATGAGAGAGTAGTACTTGTGAGGAGAAGGGTAATACCACTGAAGAGGTGTAGTACCACTGAGAAAGTAATAATACACCAATGATGAGAGAGTAGCACTAGTGAAGAACGGATAATACCACCGAAGGGAAGAGGTAGTACCAAGAGGAGAAGGTAATACCACTGAAGAGAGGGGTAGTACCAATAAGGAGAAGGCCATATACCCCTGATGAGAGAGTAGTACTAATGAGGAGGAGATAGTACTAGTGAGGAAAGGGTGTTACCACTGAGGAAAGGATAATGCCGCTGAGGACGGTATAACTAAGGGTTAAAGGAGGGAGACGACGACGGTCTGACTGAAAGGCTAATGCTCCCAGTAAAGGGCTGTGTCTTTAGCCTAGGTAGTTCCCACTGAAAGCTGGGTAGTTCCAATGATAGGAGGGTAATATTAGAAAGGTATACTCGTGCGTACGCGCGCTCCCACACACACACATACGGGGAAACACGACTGTAAAACTCTCACCCTGTAATACACTTATAGTAATAACACATATTCATGAACACTTCAGCGAACAACTTTTGAAAATCTATCGTCAGAACAGCTGAGTTTTAAACATAAGAGGAATGAATCTCGCTAAAAATTTTGACAAACGCTTCTGCTTGACACTGAGCTATGGGGAATAATCAACAAAGAATATGAGATAGCGTGTTTCTACCTGTGATGAATGAATTATTGTGTAAGTGCAGTAGAGTGAGAACATAATAATACTGTGACTGTACTACAACGAGAATGTCTTTGCTAAGCTGAATGTCAGGCCACATTGCTGTACGGATGTTTCATCGTATGAACGTCTCAGGGAGTGTACTAGGCTGGCTAGAATCCTGGGTCTGAAAACCCGCTGACATTAAACGTATCAAGATAAAAGTTGTATTAACTTATCTTCCCCCCCACCCAACCCTCTCTCTTTTGGAGAGACGTCCTCTGTCGGCTTTTCTGGTGTAAGATTAAACGCAACACACCGTACTGTCCCTGAGGACCACGCACACACAGACACACACACAAACGTCATCACAGTTCAATCCAGTCCGAACTGCTGGAGGCCTCAAGTGATTGTCTTAGCCAGCAGGGTGTTCGAACGGTTCAAAGCTACTCGGAACTAAGGGACCGAACGCGGTTCGAATGATCCTAAGCTTTCCGGATCTAAGGATCTGAACTGCTCCGATCCGGTCCCAATTGCCAATGGTTCACGTAACTATCTTATCTACCAGGGTGCTCCAGTGGTTCGAGGGGGTACTCGGATTTATGGGTTCGAGTGGCAGCTCGAACACTCAGAAGATTCTCGGATCTATTAGGATCGAAATGCTTTAGTCTGGTCCAAGCTGTCGGCAGACTGGTGAACTATCTCAGCCAACAGCCTACTCGGGTGGTCCGAAACTGCTCGGATCTTCTAAATGCTCCAATGAGCCTGTTCAGACTGGTTACAAAACGCGCTTGTTTGGTCGCGCTGATTGTATGAATACATAACAGGAAAATCCGTATCGTAAGCGTGTTTTACTATGCGAGTTTTGTATCATGGTGAGAATTTATAAGCGCAAAATCTTAGCAATCAGGCTACTCGAGCACTCTGAAGCTACTCGGATCTAAAGGTTCGAACACATCCGTCCGGAATTGTAGCAAATGAGCTTTTATTATTCACTGGATTACAGAACAGTGTATTATATATCGCGACAGTGCACTGCAAGTGCGTCATATTGTGTGTGTGTGTGTGTGTGATTGCAGAAATATAGTGAAGTATAAGAGGATTATCGTTAGAACGACTCACTGTGTGAATGAAAATACGTGTCTCATTGTATGACTGTTATTACTCTAAGAACGTCTTGTTTCACGACTGTTTTATCGTAAGAACGCCTTAACTCTGTGAGTCTACTGCATCAAAAACATCTCAATTTACCAGTGCATTACTGTGAGAACATCGTATTTTCCAAGTGCATCACCGAAATAACAAAAGTGCGTTGCTTTAAGAACGACTTATTTTGCTAATACCGAAATAACGTATTTAGTGTGTTACTGTAGGAACGATTTATTTTGCCAACGCATTACTGTAAGAACATCATATTTTGCTAATATATCACACTATCATTCTAATGATTTTGCAAACGTATTACAGTATGAGTATCTCATTCAAGATACGTATTACAGTAAGAACATCTTATTCCATGAATGTATTACCGTAAGAACGTCCTATTCCGCGAATTTCTTAATGTAAGGGCGTCTTATTTGGTGAGCGTACTGTCAGAACGCATGGCTCCGTGAATGCACCCAACAAAGAATACTGCCGAGAATGAATTTCTGCGTGTGAACTGCAAGGAAGGAAGGGAGAAGGTAACATAGCGGAGACCATTTGTTATGTTGAGCGATGAGAAAAAGCTGCGAGTGGGAGTTGTGAGGTGAGGAGGGAGAGGTGTGCTGCCTGAAGAGGACAACGTCATTGTGGGAGTGAAGGAGATACCAATTAACCAAAGCTGGTGACGAGATAACTAAATTACAAGTTCGCATATTGAAGTGGCCCGCCAAATAACAAGGCGAGAGAGAGAGAGAGAGAGAGAGAGAGAGGTAACAGGGCTTAGTACTTGCGAATTATTCTAACTCTTTCCAGCAGTAAACCATGAAAAAAGTATATTATTGCCATAATATCCTCCGCCAAACAGAACCTGCTTACCTTACACCTCTATTAAGATATATATATATATATATATATATATATATATATATATATGTGTGTGTGTGTGTGTGTGTGTGTGTGTGTGTG
>JAYMFT010042459.1:0-15552 GCA_038088735.1 Panulirus argus | reverse complement strand
TTATTACCACACATCTCTCTCACCCTTACATTACTTACTCGATCAAACCATCTCACACCACATATTTTCCTTAAACTCTGGGCAGATGGAGAAAGAGGCGGTGGTCCCGTGCCCAGGCAAACACTTCATACAGTGTGGACAAGGAGGCCTCCTAAATATGAAAAAACTGTCACCAGTATTGACTCCTGGGTATAGCAAATCAATAGTGTCGATAGTGTCATTAAACCACTGTGGCGCTTCCAGCTTTATTCCACCCTGGCAGTGTGTGTGTGTGTGTGTGTGTGTGTGTGTGTGAGTGTGTGTGTGTGTGTGTGTGTGTGGAATTATTATTATCATTATTATCATTATTATTATCATTATTATCATTATTATTATTATTATTATAATTATTATTATTATTATTATCATTATTATCATTATGGAAGCCATAAAAAAATAGTTAACACCTAAACATCACACATTATTTAGCTACACAGAAATTCTCCAGTTTTCTGTTACGACTCCGAGACATCACGAAAACGGCATTTAGTATCTGCCAATCGTTCCCAAGTTGAAATTCTCTCTAGAGAATTCAGTGGCTTCTTACTTAACATTCAGTTTTGAAGATAAAAGGAAGGAGTAACCAGTGCCAGTCTGTGAGCTTAGGCCTAGCGAATATCTTAATAACAACTCAAATTCCCGCTGAATGTATTCACCTTTAACAGATCTTTTCCGTTTGAAAGATGCTGAATATATGGGAAGAGGAATAGTGGACTCAACTAGCATTTTACGCTTCAGAAGACTGAGGCTGGGAGTACGGTACTGTGCTGAGAGGACGAGGATCGATTGCGAGAGTCTGCGATGCTAAGCAGAAGACTATAAAAAAAGGAACGCAGTCAAGAAAGGCAAACTGGTGGGTTACGTTGAAGAATATAATTCAGATATAATTAAGTGGTAACTGATGGAACGCTGACGTACAAAAAGGTAAGTGTATAGGTATAAGAAGGTTGATAAAAGGAGCTGTACATAGAACGTTATAATAATGAAAGTGAGGAATGTGTAATTACCCCTTGTAATTATTGCTAAAAAGTAAGGGAAGAGAGTTCTACTCTCGTGGGATCTAGTCTCTTGTAAGTGAGATGGGTGATATAGAGTTAGTAGTATGGAAGAATGGGAAACTATCTACTCTCAATTAAGCATCCGTACATCTCTTATCCATCATCAGATAAGATTTCCTTCACCTTTATCCATCCTCAAATAAGCTTCCTTCTCCTTTATCCACCCCAAATGTGTTTTCCTTTTTATATACACCCACAAATAAGTTTTCCCTTCACTCTTTCCACCCTTAGATAAGTTCTCTCCTCTCCTCCGTCCAACCTTAGATTAGGTTCCCTTTTCTCTCCGCACCTTTCCATACACCTCCACCTTCTATTTACCCTCAAATAAGCTTCCCATCCCTCTTAACGCCAGAGCCTAAGCTTTCTTGAGCCTCCCTCCTCCTGCCCACAAGGGTACACATCATCACATACATATATCATCTCAGGGATTACGTGAACCAGCCCAAATCTCTGGGTGATTTACAAACATCCTTCTACCGTGTCTGTGGCTTTATGAACATCCATTCACCATCTCTGTGGTCTGTGTTATCAATCATTTTTATCACATTTGGGACTATGTGAACAACCCCTTACTGTCTCTAAACTTTGTGTGAACATCCCTTAACCATCTCTGGGGGTTGTGTGTAAAACCCCTTCATGTCTGGGGACCATGTGAAAAACACCTTTACCATTTAGAGGGACTTTGTGTACAACCCCCCTCCCCCTTACCATTTCTGGGAACCGTGTGAGCTCCCCTTACCCAGTGTGTGTGTGTGTGTGTGTTGTATGGTATCACCCTAGAATGTAAATAAGGTTAAAGCTCTCCTTCCTAAATGGAAGGCTTCTAACTAAGAAGCTGAAAAAATAATTTCATTTTAAAGTTGGGCTGTGAATTATGACCAAAAGATTTTGAAAGATAAAGTACGTTGAAGAGTTTGCAGTGAGGCAGGCTTACCTTTCGGCTATAATTTACATAGACAGAAACTATTTCAATTCTATACGTATATGTCTATATCGTGTAGCGTAAGGGAAAATTATTGTTGAACTAACTTTTGTACATTGTACTTTAAGTCCTGTATAAAAATTAGATGTTAATACTATTTCTATATATTGAAAGCATAATTTCTAATTATAGACTTACGATGAATAATAATAATAAAGGATTTAGTGATTATTATTATAAAAACTATAGCTTCACAAAAATAGTTATTTATAATAATATACAGAAACTTTAGTTTCAACTTATTACATCAATGATAACAATCCGATTTTTCTTGTTAGGGGAACTATTCATAATTTCTTGTAAACTAATATATTTTTCAGCCCTTATTCTAGAACAAAGGTTTTGAACCTATGATAAGTATACCCCCAGAGATACACAGGATATTCTAGTGACCCTAAGGGTTATTTGTCATGTAAAGGATTTGTTATTTAGCAATAAAATATTAGTAACGCAGAACTGGCGGGGGAAAACAAAGTTATAGAAATGGTGTTAAAGTTGGAGTTGTACAGGATGTGGGGAAGTTGGGGTGATGAAGGACGTAAAGAAATGCAGTGGGTAATGAAGGAAGTAAAGGAATGGGTAATGAAGTAAGGTGAGGTTGGACAAAGAACGGATGATAAGTGATGGGGGCAGTCAAGAGAGAATAGGTAATGGGTATAGAAAACGGATGTAATGATGATTAGCGGTTGATCAGGTGATGGTGGAAAGTAGTGAAGAAGATGAGGGCTGATATCATAATGATAGGTGAGGTAATGATGAAAAAGTTGCACTTGGTGAGGAGAAGATGGTAAGGCTAGAGGGGGCGATGTGACACTCTGGGATCACGTCGTGTGCTCCTCCCACGCCGTATGTCATAAAGGGTGTGGGAAAAGTTAGGTTAGTCTACGGTGTGGAGATAATGGAAAGAGGGAAGACTAAGAGAGATAGAGCTGATGAGGTGAAAGAAACCCTTGTTATAACGGGGGAAAATGGAAGCCTTGATACAGAGAGAGAGAGAGAGAGAGAGAGAGAGAGTAGGACCTTGTGACAGTAGGGACAGAAAGAGAGAAGAGGGTCTTGTTACATAGGGGAAAATTAGGAAAGAGGAATACATCCGAAGGCTCTTAAGAACTCTACAAAGTTTCGTAGGCCTGCTGATTAGCCTGTAGGCTTACCGTAGTTAAATCTAGGGCAGAGCAGCTCATTTACAAGTTCGAGTTAAGAGTTTACATGGAACATTTTAGCCTACATGGAATATTTCAGGGAACCGTTTACGTAAAACATTTTACATGAAACTTTTTAGCTCACCCAAAATATTTCAATGCACTCGAAATGTTTTAGTTTACACGAAACAATTTATCAAAACCCAAAATACATGAAACTAAAGTTTTGAGGCAGACTGATGCTTTAAATGAGGGTTTGAGTTGATGTATAAAGTGTTTAAGATAATATAAATTCCTAGGTTAAATTCACGAAGGATATAGGCATAAACAAAAGCTGAGTGAAAAGAACAAATGAATATAAACAGTTTAAACCAAAATTCTGGACGAGAGACTGAAAGGTGAAAATGTATAAAGTACAGCTGTGTGAGAAAATAAATCAAAACGTATTTGAAGGGTTAGTGGCATAATGCTCCCTGGTAACACACTGTTCTTTTGAGCCATGACCCAGTTCGTTTAATGATTCACAAGGTGTACTATCCCACTGAGCCCGAGTGTAGAGCCATTTAGCACAACGGTACCCTTGGCCCTTAAAAAATATCGGCCGTATTACCCACGGGTAGTAACTTTGTGCTGAAGAGTCGTATAGTCGGACTCAGTGGGCTGGTATAGTACACCTTGTGAATCATTTATGAATTTCATGAGTCTCAAAAACAGTTAGATAGCGGGGAAAAAAATATGGCACTGACCTTTTACATACTTTTTTTATTTTGCATATTGTAAGTTGTGTTTTACCTACATAAAAGGGGCACTTCGTAGCCTAGCCAACATGTTCCTTGCTCTTACTGATTTTTCTCCATATGTATGCATCCATCCTTGAATAAAAATACGCTTAAAGTATATCCTCAAACCTATGTATTGCATACATTCTAATCTTTAGTTCTTTCGTCCAGAATTTTGCTTCAACATGCGTATAATTTCCCTCTTAATTCATCTCCCTTTCCTCGCTCACCACTTGCACCACTCAATGCACCTATTCATTTGTTCTTTTCACTCATGTTTTTCCATGGAAGCATATGGTATTCAATAAAGCGAAACTAAATCAACCTCGACGTTAAAGATCCGATACGATACCTACTTTATAACTCTCCCCTAACCGAACCAGAGTAGTAAATTCCCCCATAAATATTTTGTCTAAACTGGTCAAAATCCTTAATCTTCACATATAAACACCGACCAATATAGTGTATTTATATAGAGAAAATCTAATGTTTTCCTTAGATATCTTGCCAGCTGTCGGTGTTTTATTCTTCTTTGTTATTTCAATCATTATTTTACTTGTCTCCTCCTGCCAGCGTTCTCTCTGTCTTCCCCCCTCCCCCAGCGCTATTCCCTCTGCTGCAGTACCCTCCCCCCACTCCCCCATTTCTTCCCGGCCGCCCTCCTCCTCTTCACTGCGATAATAGCGGTCATCATCAAGACCCACTTTATCGCTAAAGGGAGGTATCCTGGCAGGCTACCCACAAAATAAATCCAAATATGATGGAGTTGCACAACGCCCAGCGATACCACCACCACACACTTGGGGGTATGGGTTGTGGTGGTGCCGCTGCTGCTGCAACAGCGCATGCGTCACGACCATCATCACCCCCTTACGTCATTGTTTACCTTAGAGACCGCTGGGTTAATCTCGCAGGGCGCGGTTGCTGGGTTACATTGTTATACTAGTTGTAATCAGCCCTGTGTGTATGATAGAGGAATGGCTCGAGGATTTGTTGTGTATATAAGGCGGTTGGATTACCTGGGCCTTAAGCCTGTCGACCACTAAGTTTATCAATGCCGTCAACATCAAGGTATAGCCACCAATCGAAAAAAAAAAAAAAATGAATACCTGCTTTAGCGTAAACCTTAATGATTTGATGAGCATAGAAAAGGCACGACAGGATCTATTTCACAGGCCAAATGAAAGACTTTAAGCATTAATCTAACACTGTTAGCAGAGATTACCCGAAATTTTACCCGTCGGACAGAAACTATACTTGAATTAAAAGATTTCATATTACAATATCCTAGTCTAGAAACTCTCTTGTGCTAAGCAAGGATGATAATATATTTCCGTACCCCAATGTAGGTTAGAAAGGTACTTCAGTATAACAGCCTAGGTTAGAAATGTAATATATTTCAGTATCCTGGGCGAGAAACAACTTAAGCTAGGCTAGAAAGATAATACATTTCAAAACCCCAGGAGCGGAACTATCTTATACTTGTGTGAAATGCACTTCAGTGAGGCAGTAATGAGAGAACCAGTTAGCGGTAACGAGAGGTAGCCTGGGGCATGACAGGTTAGCACGCACACCCACATCCCAAGGTTTTTGGGGAGAATCGTATTTCCGAAATGAGTGAAAACGTCTCTGCCAATCACTTCTGCGTATTAGGGCATTTTGACAACCAGTGCTGTTTCTATATATGACAGCTACGACAATCACTTCTAGTGCTCGATATGTGTGACAGTTATGACGATCACTTCTATGTATATATGACAGGTTTGACAACCACGGGTGGCATATGCAAGCTGTGATAACCACGGTTGGCATTATATATGTGAGTTTTGACAACCATCTCCATGTATAGAGGAAGTGCTTTGAGTCTCTCTGATACGAATGAAGAACTATGAATATGTAGAAATTGTGAAATTGATACAGGCTTTGTTCTCCTCCAATCATAACCTCGTATACTTCTGGGCATTGTAGAGTCAAGAGATTCACTCAAACTCCGAGTAAATCAGTGTTGTTCGTTTGAAGTCAAGGGATTTACTCAAACATCGCGTGGACCAGTGTCGTTTCGTATGAAGCGCAAAGCCCCATGCACGAATGGCAGTACAACATTCTAACTAGATCTTCACAAAACCACTTAAACAAATCTTTGACAAGGAAACTTGTGGTTGAACCTAAAACAGAAATGGATTTTTTTGGGCGTTAGCTACAACAATCCGAACTCTTCGATCACTGAATAAACAGTTTTTGACTCCACAAAAGAAAAAAAAAAAAATCCATAGAAGAGCAAACTATTCGAAGCAGGATCATAGTGGAACTTGAATTATTTAGTTCGAGCACGTTCGGAAAGCATGGTTACCTAGATGATTCGAATAGGATATAATCTTTAATCCATCAAAAAACCTGTTATAATTCAGAAAAAAAAATACCCCTTTTAAGCTATAGAACTCAGCGCTAAACAGAAGTTTGTTATAGTTTATAACGTTACGTATGTAATGCCACGCTCAGTGTACAGGTGACTGGGAAGAAGAGACTTGTGTGACGGCATACTCATTCCTTCCCGTCTTAACAAGAAAGGATATAATATTTTATTAGCACTGGAGATGCGTTGAAGTTTCGCCGAGTGTTGGAGTGGCGTTGGATGACAACTGGGGGGATGGGGGGGGGGGAGAGAAGGAGGGGAGGCGTTGTTGGTAAAAGGAATTGGAGGAGCGTTTGAAGATATTTTGTTGGAGACATCACAAAGCGCTTTTGGAGCCCGTTCCTCGTGCGACAAACACCCCCCCCCCCTTCCTCCCTCACCTTCTTTCATAAAACATTGCACCAGCATCAAACAATTTCTGGTGTGACGCTAAACACATACAAAACTTATACGTCTCTCTCTCTCTCTCGCCCCAGCAGCGTCTAAACCCAATGACAAATTGACCGTGTGACCTTGACCTTCTGGTGTGAAAAACACAATCACGGGAAAGGTCACGTCGGACATAATCCCTGCGACACGTTTGAACTTATGGGTAATTATACATTACCGAGTCGTGCACACAAACAGACAGACGGACGGACGCTGTTAATAAAGTCCAGCCACAGACTCCCTGACTGATTGTCAAATCCATCACCTGGTGTACCACGTACGTACATATGAAATGGACCAGAGATTTGTGGCAAACAAATACGAACACAATTTTTGACGTCATGGCAACTCGAGAGGCTCGCCCTAAATGGCGAGTAGGCTCACCGTATATACAGCAACTAACAGGAGGACATTTGTCGCGAAACACAAATATTAATGCGACTTATACAGCGCAGTCTGATAGGATTGGTCTGTAAATGTTTGTGCGTGTATATTTGCTTCCATTAAAAAGGACAGTGTTCCATGATTTAGTAAAGTTAACTTTTCAGTACCTTAACATTCAAAAGCTCTTTACGATATGTTAACTTTATAAATGTCCGAATGGAAACTGGAATTGCGAATTGCCTCTGAGTACGCTCCTCCTGCAGTATCTGCAACATCACATAAGCTGTGTGAAGATTTGCCTGATCCAGGCCCGGCACAGGTTCCTGTCATTGACAGCCCATTCTTGGGTGTGCCATTTACTGGCACAGATCGAGTGCGTGTGTGTCTACTCGAAGTGCCATAACTGATACAGCTCAGCCCGTGTGTGACTATCTGTAAGCGTGGGCCCTTTTCAGTGTATGTGTGTGTGTGTGTGTGTTAGGCATCTCCACGTTGGGGCTTGCGTGGTGAAGTCGTTATCGGAGATGACTAAGAATCGTGCACGTTCCCGCCCGGGTTCGAACCCCAGGAGCAGCAGTCATTCACGGGCAAATCCAGCTATTCGTCCTTCTCTTGAGACTAGTCGATAAATGGGTACCTGGACTGAGGCTGGAGTATTTATACATTTCTATGAAACGCAGATGAGATGGCCTTGATTGGGGGCATACAAAATTGCTAGCGTCGTCTCAGTTACAATAAAATAAAAAAAATATGTAAAACAGAAGTAAAAGAAATTAATTTTAATAACCACATATATGCAAGTCCAAATCAAGTAAGATTAGCATACATTCTATAATTGCACAGTTAAATTCAGTTTCATTACACCGATATTCTGCAGAATATATATACCACACTAGTATACGACAAACCATTAAATACATATGATTTACGGCGAGCGAGAGCGCCAACCGTGACGCACCTCCAAAGCCTCGCTAATACCTAACAAAATAGAGCAGCGCGGACAGTGTCACAGAGAACTTCGTTCCAATAATACTACCCACGACTAATTCAAAAAAATTTGGGCAATATTTTCGTGGAAATAGCACAATTTTATATAACCACAACAGTCAATTAATCATAGTTTGGTTTCAACAGTAGAAATCATTTAGTTTAAACGCTTCATCGTATAAATATGTAGTTTTACATGGATACCGTTTACCGTGGACGCGTTCAGCTTATTGCATGAGTTGCCACGTCGATTAAAATCAATTGAACTACTTAACACGGTTAACATATCTACTCATTTTTAGACTCGAAATATACGTACAAATGGAGCATAAAACTGGCTGACCTACCCATATTATGCATTCAAATAACATATGAGCAAACAATATGTTAATTCTAAATTAAAATTATTAGCAAGACCACGACTATATTATCAAAAACTTCGTACACTCGAGTAAACTTTAAATAAAAACAGTATTATTAGACAGTGTGATTTGCTTACCATTACAAACATTATATAATACGTTGACAAACACATACCCATGACTACAGACCGTATTCATGGGTGGGGATGCATTTTTTCAGTTCATGAAATGCAATTAACACATTTACTGAATTTAAACGGAATTTTAAACAGTGAAATTCGAGCTTTTGCAACACCCATACCGAAGCCTAGTCAACCCCTTACAATTAACCTGACCAAAGCTCATCGCATGGCCACGCTAACCTAGCAACAGACTTCGCGACCGTTATTTCACTTAAATAACTTGTCAATCACCATTCATCGTTACCAAAATAACAAAGCATTGAATTCATCAATCGTTATCATTACCAGAGTAGCCTTCACCACTTGAATCACTTCTAATCATCACTACAGCCCTGTCATCATCTAGTGTCAAAAACACAGCCGCGTGAATACTCTGAGGTTATAAATCCTCCATGGAAAAAAAAAAATGCTCTAAAGGAACAGTTTCAAGTAACTCTTTCTTCATGAATTGGAGACCAGAATTAACCCATTCTCAACAGGAGCATCCGGTGGTTGGAATGAGATCAAGATATTTTCCATTCTTCCTTCCCCATAAGATTTTAGTCATTGTATCTGATGTTCTTTCGTAGTTATTTTCCTGCCGACAGATTATACCAGAAGGGAATTGGTGAGTGGGGGAGGAACCACCTCCTTCTTTACTATCCTGGAGAGAGAGGGAGAGAGATGGACATAATTACTATCCTCCCTGCAGATAACCTCATTTAAATGACCTGGTCTATTAATCAGGTTTTCTGCTACCTTGGCTTTCTCATGTCCATTACACAGTCACCAACAACAGTCGCTGACAAGACCTATCATACCCTCTCCTAATCGTTACCGCCACAATCACAACAACTATCATCTCTCTGGGACAATCAGTCACCAACACCATGGCCACCACCAACCACTCTTCGCTCCGTTGTCACACGACACAAAGGTCTGGGACGCATCACCCCGAGCTCACAAGAGATACAGAAAACGTGAAGATTCTTCCAGAAACTTCGACCCAAGGAGAAAACTGCCGCACACGAGATGTTGCCCAACAAAAGACTCCCTCTCTCTTGAAAGTTCCTATTCTTCCCCCGAGAATTCTTCCCTCTTGAGTCGTTCAACAGGCGCTGAACTTTAAGAGTTCTTTTAAATTTAATGAACAGAGATTTACTTATTGAGGACCAAATGAATATTGTTGATAAACGCTCCGTTTGTCATTGTGCCCCAAATGGCAAAAAATAGTGTGAAAATTGCCACAATCTTTAAGCTGGAAAATAACTTTATTTATATAATGTAACCCCAGGATCCCTTTTATGAGATTCCTGCAGGGACAAGTCTGCAATCCAAGAGGGAGCAGGGTAAGGTGGGCTCCTTTGGTTCAAGAAAGGTCTTAGGCGTCGTCTGGCTTCCCGCTCACGGCGTTACCGCCTGCGGGTGGAGTCCGGGAACACCAGTCTCTTGTTCATCACATATGGCGAACGTAAAAGTTTTAATTAAATACTTTAGGGGCGATACTGGCCGGGGCAAAGATAGCGCTACACATTATGCTGTAAGATGTGAATCATTTTCTGTTGATTTAAGGTAAAGGTAAATGTTTACTTACTGTGAGAGCCCACATGGCAGCGGGTCTCATGACATCCTTGCTTCTCTCTCTCTCTCTCTCTCTCTTTGTCTCCAGATCCAGCTGAGCTTCTGGCCTCATAAAACCCTTGAGCACGACGGTGTAATTTCTAACACGACGGTACGATCCTTGGGCACGACGTTAACTATCCTTGAACCCGACGCGGTACGACCCCTTAGATGGAGCACGACGGTAGGAACCCCATAGGTATGAGGGCGCGACCTCTGGCTTGACCCTTTATCGGGGTCAGGTCAAAACAGCGGGAGAATTGGGGGTCATGCTTGCAGATTGGGCATTTGAAACTTGCTGTTATGGCCTCTGATGTTCCGGGTCTTCGAGAGAGGATCTTAGCTTCAAACTCCATTGTGGACCTGAATTCAACCCAGGTGGTCTTCTCCTCCTCCTCCTCCTCCTCCTCCTTCTTCGGACCACAGAGGCTGTCAGACGTAACACAGTACGCTTCACCCATCAGAGTCCGACCGGAGAGCTCGCTCACGTATCACAAGTGTTTTTGGGGGGAGAGGCACGAAGATCTCCGTTTAATCTATTTTGCATACCAGATGACCAGAGGCCTTTTTTTTTTTTTTTTAAGACTCCTTATGCGAACTCCAGAAAGGCAAGTAAGCTCACTGGAGCGTTCTTTGAATCTCGGTTGACTTTATCTTCTTTGCTCTAGTACCCAGGGGGCATTAACTGCCCTCTGATCCACAGTGGGAGGAAGTTTAGACTAATTTCCTTTGCTTTTTCCTATAATTCATCCGAGGGGCGTCTCACACACACACGCACACACAAGCCAGTAGAGACACACTGACCCACACACACAAAAAAAACAAAGAACTTTTTCTCTTTGGGGAGAATTAAAGATCAGCTTTCGTTACTAGACTCTCCAGGCGGCTTTGGTCACTGTTACACTGAGAATGAAGTAGTGGTTGTTGACAGTGAGTGGGCGGCAGTGTCCGGGAAAGACGCAGTCACTTCATGAGCGGATCATTAGAGAGAGGGTGGTGTGTGTGTGTGTGTGTGTGTGTGTGTGTGTGTGTGTGTGTGTGTGTATGCATCTGTAAGTAAAGTGTGTTTATTATTTCCTATTTGTACAGTAAGAGGAGGGAGCTCTGTACCCGTGGGGCCTCATCATCACTTCAAGTTTCTCTACTGTCATTTAACTTTTTTAAACTCCCGTATAACATCAACATTTACAATTTCATCTCCTTAACTTATTCCATTCTGCAACCACTACTCTGATCAAGACCTCCTTTTTACTCGTTCTTTCTACCAAGGTGTAACTCAGTTCTCATAATTCTCATTCTCTTGCTATACCTTACATTGACTGTGGATTAATTTCATCATCCGTGCGTCAGACCAACTTTGGAGTCTGTGCTACAATGTCTTCCACCGTAAAAGAAAAAAACATTTAATTTCTTTTTCTCTCATCTCCTCACATATCTTTACATTATCCTCCACAGCTCTTACCTGCGAATCCCCTCGCCAGATTAGCCGCTTTTAAACTGACAATTTTCTCCTGAAGAATTTATGGGAAACGTAAGGAGGAGCATTTACAGCCTTGTCTGCAATATTCCTACTTCAAAGTTTCTCTGTCCTTCCTTCCTTATCTTGCTGTACTCTGCACTCATACCTGTTAAATGCTGGACAAACGTTGCGCCACTTATACTTACATCCCTAAGTTCTTTTGACACTCTTTAATCAAACCATTCTTTTCTCTCTCGTAACCTACCTTCTCTATCTGCAGCTGAAGGTACTCGCCTAACCCTCTCTCCTCCACTGCAGACATCACAGAATCTTCCACACCTGCGACCTTCATCGTGACTATGGAACTCCAATTCCAAATTTACGCTACCGCAGAAATTCTTCGACTGTACAGATTCCAGAAGTTTATTCTCCTCTCTGAGTCTGTTTTTCCTCTACGATCTTCCTATGCCCACATTAACCACATAGTCGAACTCAGGCACCACCAGAAGATAGGTTCAAGCGATGGTGATGCGTCAGTACGGGAAATGGTGCTATATGTACTCTTGAGAACTTGTGTCTCCATGAACCTCTATCGCCGTAAGAATCTAACAATTCCTTCAGTCAGTCTTTCAATCAGAGAAATAACCCATCAACAAAACAAAGCTGTCTCTGAGAAGTACGTACGTGTGTCTCTTTGTCTGCTTCTCTCTCTCTCTCTCTCTCTCTCTCTGTCTACCTATCTGATTGCCTGTCTGTCTGTCTGTGTGCCAGTCTCGCTCTCTGTCTGTCTGTGAATATAAATTCAAACGATGTATTTCTTTTTTTAAGGCAGCTGCAGCCATTGTTGTTACTGTCAAGGAGACGATATATCTGTCTCGACAACGTAGGATTTACGACGCTACGTGAGATAAATCACATGCCACTGTAATGCCTCACGTTTTTTTTTTTCCTTTTTTTACCAGGAACTAATGCGGTCCTCTGATATTCCTAAGATGGTGGAGAAGGTTGGTGAGGCTTCTCCACCATCACTAACACCACCAAACGCCAACACTAACACCGACACGTCCAGCACAAACCACCACCAGATCGATGCTGAAGTCTGTCCTCTGTACACACTAAACATGACTCCAACTGTAAGGGTGGATTTGGGAAGATCCCTTGATGACGTCCTTACGACTATCGAAGACGACGTTACGACCCTTGAACGCGACGTTACGACCCTTGAGCGTGGCTTTACTACCCTTGAGCGTCACATTACGACCCTTGAGCACGACGTTACTACCCTTGAGTACGACGGAACGACCCCCTGAGCACGATAGTACGATCCATGAGCACGATAGTAAGACTCTCAAGGAAGACGGCAGGATGACCTTCGAGTACGACCCTTGGGTACGGTCTTCTGACCTGACCTCTAAGGGCTAGAATAAGGTCAAAGGCCAAAGTGCATCACATCCGAGAGCCATCTACCTCAAAAAGGCTTTCACGATTACCCTAAAATACACGCCGTATCGACAGGAAATCCGATATGCAAATTAACCTAAATGCCATTATCACGAGACTTCATCTCATTCTATAATCTACCCTTCCCGCCCCCCCCCCCACCCCTACCCCTCCATTAGAAATAAATCTACATTATACAAAAACCGCGACGAATCTTTGCTTGAGGAATTTCAGGGCAGCCGAGCCAAAGATGTCTGTGGTACACTTTGCGCGCCTGAATTTCCCTGATGAACTTGTGATGCTGACCGGTCGAGAGAATTGAGAAATGGGCTCTCGAGACGCCTGGAGGTATGGAAGAAGAAGAAGCCTCCTCAGGTGACGACCAGGAAAAAAAAAAAAAATAAGGTTAAAAGGTTTTGAGTTCAAAGACGTAAATGGTCGAGCTGAGAGATGGCATGGGAGTGCACGATGCACAAAAATGGAGAAGCTTTGTTGACTAACAGGCGGACATAATAGGTTAAGAGAGAGTAGCGAACTACCTACGGGCAAGATTTTCCCATTAGAGAAAGAGAGAGAGAGAGAGAGAGTGAGAGAAAGAGGGCTTGTACTTAATCATATCTGGGGCAAAAATATCTCAATTTTCCAACAATGGGGAGAGATCCGTTATTCGCTAAATCAACAAGTTTATCTTAAAAGAAAATAATCCCCATTGGCATTTATACGTTAACGGCACGTGAAGAATTATTTCCAATATAGGTGGAAAACCAACTCTTATCTGCTGGCATCAAAACCAAAACGACAATCTATGGCAGTAAATTTAGATATTCAATAAACAAGTCTTAAGCCCTTGTAAACAATTTACGGTTCTTTATTCTCTGCTACCCCCTCAGTTGCCCGAGGACTTCTGGCAACTCACGTCAAATAACAAGAGAGCATACAGAGATTTGGTACAATCCGGTTAAGTTTTCCGTATTTTTTCACTGATTACTCCCTATTACGAAATCCGAATTATTTTTTTTTATGGACGTTTTCGCTAGAATACATTCAGAACTGATAGATCTCAAAGTGGATGCATCTTCATTTCGGAAGGTGCAAATACCATATAAGATGATGTAATCACGAATGAATTGGGTGTCGGTGGTATCGTTTTAGCTCGAATTTCAAAGGATAGATGGCGTTGAGAATCAATAATGGGTGTATGGCGTCTCTTTTCGTCTTTTGCATTTAAGAATTTGTTTCTCCTAAAATACACACAAACACACACATACCCAAACACACACACACACGCACACACACACACACACACACATACACACACACATACACATACACACACACACACCAAACACTGTAATTAAACATATAATTCCCTTTCATTTGAATAACTAAATCGTCTCGATTAATCAGATCTTTTTTTAATATTTTTTAGTTACACATTGTTTCCGCTCAACTTCCCCCGATTTCGGGTCAACTGATGATTATTTTTCAGGCAAAATTTCCTAGGGGAGGAAAGAACCAAGTAAAAGCATTTTCAGTGTTTTTTGTTGACTTGGGGAGCGGAAACAGGCAGTGGCGCGGAATGATTGGATTGCATGGAGCGCCAATATTTGCCTGAGGTAATTTGATCATCTTGTTTCCTTATTCCTTCCTTCACCACATGGATAGACACGCGATGATTACTTTTCCAGCTCTAGAATGTTGTTGCAAAAAGCAAGCAGAAGACAGGGTTACGATGTCGTAACTAAAGAAAAAAATAAAAAATAAGTTTAACTTAAAATAGAGCCCCAGCTTACTGAACCTACCTTTATCCAAAATTTACTTACAAAACCTAACTCTAACCGAAGAAGACGTATATTACTTCTTTGCAGAACTTGGAAAGTTTTCAGAACCGAACTACAAATATTTGACTTCCAAAGTAGAATAGAAAAAAAATTCTATTCAATGTTTTTATCACTTCATCCTTGAGATATATCAAACGGACAAACGGACGACGACTTCTGGTAAAAGTTGGGCAAACACTCAGCGCCATCTATTGAAGGGAGCGCGAGTTGGCCAGCAGCCCGTTTCCCGGAGTGCTCAGGCTGTCGCTCGCCTTGTTATCAAAGGTCACACAACACTCTCCTGTCTAGTTAAACTCGTGGAAGCTGCCAAGAGTTAGAGAGTTAATGTTGTACACAGAGGAAGTTAATATTGACAGGGTTCATAACTTTATTATTAAACATGTTATATATATATATATATATATATATATATATATATATATATATATATATATATGTGTGTGTGTGTGTGTGTGT
>JAYMFT010042448.1:0-15552 GCA_038088735.1 Panulirus argus | reverse complement strand
TATATATATATATATATATATATATATATATATATATATATAGATAGATAGATAGATAGATAGATAGATAGACTAGAAATATCATGTGATAGGAAATAAAATCAACATGATTATTTCTGATATCATTATGTTAAAACAGAATGATTAGAGAAAAAGTCTTGGGTCAGTATTCACTCTTCAAAAAATGTATTTATACTCTCATAAAATCTGCTGTATTATAGTGTAGTTTGCAGTATAGGGATAAATGATATTCACTGCAAATCTTGGAGTATACAGTGTTATTTCCTCACCATCCCTCCCCCCCAACCCACCATTTTCTTCTTTCAAATCATATCCATTTTCTATCAGTATCCTACTAGCTTCCTGTCCCTGAGGTTCTTCCTCTGAGGCTCCCGCAGGACTCAGGAAGACAGAACACGCCTACCGGATTAGACCACAGGTCATACAGTGTGGTCATGTTGTGTGTGTGTGTGTGGTGAGCAAAGAGCAATCGAGAAGGATCTCGTGATTTGTTAACCTGTGTTTGTTATGTTAGAGAGATGGGTTGTGTCCAGGACGAGGACTGGAAAGAATAACTCGCACATGTCTGGGGAGTATACTTTCAGATGAATGTATATCGGGTGGGCTGGATGTCTAAGACTGGGTTGGAAGGCCGGATTTGTAGAGTGCTGGTTAGATCGTTCAGTGTGTACATGTTTTGCCAAAGTTGTGGGGACATCACACACCCCTGCCGCAGACCGTCCTTCACTGGGAACTAATCACTCTCCTCTTTTCCTACTTGTACACATGCCTTACGCCATTGATAAAAACCTCTCACCGCTTCTAGCAGCTTACCTCCCACACCATATATTCTTAAGACCTTCCACAAAGCATCTCTATTCAACCTTATCAAATGCCTTTTTCCAGATCCATAAATGCTACACACAAATCCTTCTGTTTTTCTAAGTATTTCTCACTCACATCGTTCAGAGCACATACCTGTTCCACTCATCCTCTACCACTTCTAAAACTACACTGCTCCTCCCCTATCTGATGCTCTGTACATGCCTTCACCCTCTCAGTCAATACCCTCCCATACAGTTTTCTAGGAATGCTCAACTAACTTGTATCTCTATAGTTTGAACACTCACCTTTATCCCCTTTGCCTTTGTACAATGGCACTATACATGCATTCCGCCAGTCCTCATGCACTTCACCATTACCCATACATACATTGAATATTCTTACCAACCAATGAACAATGCAGTCACCCCCTTTCTTAATAAATTCAACTGCAATGCTATCCAATCCTACCGCCTTGCTGGATTTCATCTTCCGCAAGGCTTTCACCACCTCCTCTCTCTCTCCACTGAAACCACTCTCCCTGACTCTCATTTTCATGTATCTCATATAACAGTTTTTCAGGGGCCCAGAAATGCTGAATTGACGAAGTTGCTTAGTTTTCAAATAATAAAACTCATATACTACAAGAATAAACCATTTACAGTTGCAAGTAAATTAAATCAGTTGAAATGTTTACTTTCAGTATAGTATGGGCCCCTATTTAGGATTTATCCTGTGTGTGGCAAGCATCATACAGCAAGATTCTCTGCCTAATACAGTTGTAGATGAAATACACATCAGTTTTATCAATATTTATGAAAACGTGACCATATCTTACTTTTAATTTTGTGAAAACGCATAACAGTTCTCAAGTGCATGGGCAAGTATGGTAGGTAAACATGATATTACATAGGTGGTGGTCCCAAAGGTGTCAGGTCATCAACCAAACTCTCAAAGTTTTATTGAAGAGTCTTTTGAGATGCCAGTTCCATAACAGTGAGATTTATTCAAGATCTAAAGATAATGTAGGTATTGAACTAAAACTAGAATACTGATGTACTTTGGTGGAACTCAGTGTCTGCATAGTGGTGCACACCAACTTTGCTTCTGACAGGGCATGCTGTCTCCCTTAAAGAAACATAGCTTCACTCACAGTGACAGGCCTCTTATATTCCAGAATTAGAGTTCTCTCTTAATAACTCATATACATAATGTTTCAAGAACACTACAGTAATATTGTTGACAAGCTTTTGAAAATAAACTTAAGCTAAATTTTGTCAGCTCTACCATAACCATTTCTTTTGTCTCAATATTCATACATTTTGGTACATCTTCATAACTTACGGTAGCATTGACTAAATTCATTTGAGGTCAGATTGGGCACCATGATCCTCAGGTGCAGCCTTTTTCCCTCATGTAGCGGTGGGTCAGGGTAGAACCCCCTGTTCTGCTTAGATTTGTTTGTATCCCTTTTAGGTAATATTCTTTTGTTATTACCCCAAAGAGGTTTTGGATATGGATAAAAATTCGGGAAGTTGTTCTTTTATTTTTCCTCAGTTATAAAGATTTTGCATACCTCAAGGCACCACTGTGGATCAACATTATTGTGACATGATACATTTCTCATCAGTCATCATTCTTTATTGTCTGCAAAGCAGTGTGTGCCACCTGAGCTTCCTGCTAAGGAACACTGTTTCCCCCAAAGGAACACAGCTTCCTCCCCAGCTGCAGACACGTTGTTTTTTTTCATGTATAGTTTTCAGTTAATAACTCAAATAAGCATTGTTTTAGTAATTATGAGTAAGCTTTGGAAGATAAACATATACTGTGTTTTCTTAACACTACTAGAAGTGCTTCACCCACCACATGGTACATATTCATAACACTGTAACCCAGACTGAATTCACATGAATTTGATTGGGCACCATGTTCTTCAGGTGCAACTTTGTTTCCCAGGTAGGTTAGCCTAGGAGCCATGTTCCTTCTAGATATGTTCATATTCCTTCACATAATTATCCTCTGTTATTTCCGTATGAAGTGGTCTTGGAAAATAGAAGAAAATTTGAGATGTTTTGTTATTTTTCTTGTGAGATATGAAGATTTTGCCTACCCCATGGTACCATTATGGATCATTATTATTATGGTACATGTTAATTGATGCATCAGTCATCACTAACACTCCCTGTCTGCAGAGCAGTGCAAGCCATCTTTGCTTTCTGCTACGATGATTTCAATCTGAGAGTGTCATATGCTCGTACCCACAATAAACCTTAGCTGTGTATCGTCTTTAAAAAATTTATGGGGGGGGGGGGGGGCAGACAGTGTTTTTAGCAGATGATGTGTGTTCTTGGACTAACTTGGATAAACATATCACAATATTCTCTGCAACCTCATTATCTACTGATGTTTTTATCTCCATTGGCTTTAAGACACCAAATGCCAAGTAGCTTTTTAAACTAATGATGCTAACCCAAGGGAAGTCTCAGTGCTGTGAAATTTTCAGTTTCTAATGAAATTTCTATGCCTTTACCTAAACATTCCTCCAACAGTGCAGATACAACCATTTGTTTAACATTTTATCCAGGCTAGCAGTCTTAGAATTATTTTTTGAGCTAAGGATTCCTGCAATTGGTTATCAGCATAAAATTCCAATGTTTTCTCATGCTGATTCCTTAAATCATATCCAGCTGTGGTATCAAAGTCATACTGGTCACACACTTTGTTACTGACTCTCCTTGGTCCAGTTTTTGCAGAATTTTTACCTTTTCTTCAGTCTGTCTACATTTCTGATGCCCATTCCCTCCAGGAACTCCCACAAGAGAGTCGCCATGGCAAAAGGGTCTCGATAAATGGTGAACTTCATTGTCACTCCTTCGCCTTTAGTGTCTCATCTTTAATAGGCCACTGATAGAGGGCAACTCTAGTGCAATATTTCCAGAGGGTTTTGCCTAATGTTTCTACTGACACCTTATACCTAATGTTCCAACTTACTACCTCTACCTATTGCTTCAATTTATTGCCCTTATCATTTTACCAAAAGGCAGGGCTAGCAGACAGCTTTTGCCAGAGTGAAATCTAGAATTATGTAAAATGAGTTATGAGTTCAGTGTTGTCAAGTGTTATGTGTGTCATGGATAGATTGTATGTTTGTGGACAGAAAGCCAGTAGTCCACACATAGGTGAGGCAGAAAGAAAAGACAGCTACCTGGGTCAGAGGAGTGCAACTTAGCTACCTGGGTCAGAGTAATGCAACTTGATAACCACTGAAGTACTGGCTTAGTACACAGCCAACACTAACCCTCTTGATACACAGTTGGTTATTACCGGTAATACACCACTTTGTTTCCTTTTAGCACTCTTACACTAAGTACCATCTCTTTTGCTTTTGTTTTAGGACATCATGAAAGTAAATTAAATTGATATGAAGAGTACAGAGCATGCTTAGTTAGAACCAAGACCCTTTGAAGACTGACTCTTAACCCAGCAGCAGTAATTTTGAATGCTCATATCTTTCGTAAAGCAGATATTCATTTAGCAGGTACTTTACCGTTGGTCGATGACATCAGCCTGATGGCAGTTGCTGATTGGCTGGCCAAGAACGATTAAGATGCCACAATTACCTTTAAGTGTTTTGCAAAGGGTGATTGAAGGTTGGTGCTTCCTTACTGGAAATGATGAGAGTTAGGAGGTCCTGACCCAAATATTCCCAGGAATTATATCTCATGCTTGCAGGATGCCACCTTAGAAAAGTTTTTTAATTTTTAAAATCTACATTTTCAGTTTAGCAGTTACCTATTTAACCAGTTAACATATAATGTGACCTAAAAAGATGCTATAACACACATCTGAAAATGACTGGCAGGCATCACAGAGAATGGAAAACTATTTCAAATTTTTGCCTCAAAAAATGAATTTTGGTACAGGTTGTACCTCTTTAATCCAGCACCCGTGTGACCTGGCCATTGCCGGAAAACAGAAATTGACCCCTAAGTCATACACAGTTGACGACCCAATCTCATAGTACCCACACAAAGTCTTTAGAGAAGTTCCTTTATCTAATTTTTTTTCAGTAAATCCACCTTTTCAGCATAGATAATGTTTTATGCTTATGCTCATTAGCACTAGCACCATCTTCTGCACTTTTTCATCTCATGGATGACATCCTGAAGGGCTAAAACACAGCTGAATATAAGAAATTAACAGGACTGTTAATTAGCTCGGCTACAGTGTAAACAGATTTTGGAATTTTAGTGCTGCTAACAGTGCTGCCCTGGTGGCAGATCCACAAACTAATAACTAATGGTGGCAGATTCAAAATGTGCTGGACCATGGGAGTTGCCGGACCACAGAGCATCAGATTAGAGAGGTACAACCTGTACAAGATTTGTTAGTTGCATAAATGCACATCACACCAAGTTATGTCAGTTATTTATTTTATTTATTTTTATGTTGAAGGCTCCAGTCACGGACAGAAGTCCATATCAAGGGCGGGCCCTTATTATGAAATATAGAAAGAATTAAGAAACGAAAAATGAAAAGGCAGGGAATATATTTACGAATTTTTGAGAAAAAGACAGGCCCTTATTATGAAATATTGAAAGAATTAAGAAACGAAAAATGAAAAGGCAGGGAATATATTTACGAATTTTTGAGAAAAAGACCTGTCTTTTGAAATGAACCAGGTCATAGTTATTGGAAAGACATGAGAAGGTAGACGTCTTGTGGATTCTTTCTTATATAATTGTACATACATGGTTTCTGGGCATTGTATATTATCAACCCCAAAGACCCTTCATAGGAAGATTTCAGTATTTAAGTTCTTGGCCTTGGATCATTTCACAGTTTGCCATCTTCAGCACTTTGTATTTGGTTAGACAAATTTTTTCAACCATTTATGTCAGTTGTTGTCAACCTGGTGTCCATGAACCCCAAGGGAGGTACACGAAGCCTCATCAGGAGGTACGTAAGATGCACTTTGAGGAGTTAAAGGTATATTGCCTTTGGGCTATTTTGTTATAAGAACTTACAGTTTGCTGAAAGTTGTATTATTTTGTCAAGAATTATCAGTATATAGAAGTAAAAAAGTAAACTAATCTGCTTTTATAGAATAATAAGTGTTACTATTGAGAAGGGATATGTTGTGCATTACACTGAGGCCAAAGGGTAAACTACATGAAAAAGATGAGAACAACTGATGTATGTGATCAGTGCTGGAGCTAGTCTCAAATGTTTTTGTAGTTTGTCTCAGTCCAGAATAGTTCTTTCCTACCATGTTTTTGAGCATCAGAATTTAAACTAACATATATTCTACCAATCACTGCATCATTTAGTAGGTAGGAACATTTAGGCAGGATTATTAGGTAGAAGTAGTAGGTATGAGCATTAGATAGAAGTAAGTCATGAAGAACATTAGGTAGAAGCCTCTGCAAACACTGTGCTAGACTTGCCCTCTACCACTGACCTGTTAAGGGCGAGGCACTAAAGGCTAAAAAGCAGCACTGGAGTTCTTTAGTTATGGAGACTGTTGCTGTGGCCTCCCCTTTGAAGGAATTCCAATTGGAACAGGCATTAGAGATGTAGGCAGATAGATAGCATTATGTTTTGAGTATCCACAGTTTTCCTTGGTACCACCAAAGTGTGAATTGCATATGGGCTGTGTATGGCATATCCTGGCAGACCAACATTTCTAAGGAGAAGTAGGAGTATCCTAACCAGGCTGTGTTACTAGGGTGAGCGTTGAAGTATTCTTTTGTGTGCATAGGTGGCAGAATGCATTCTCGGAGTAAGGAGGGACAACATCAGTGATGATATACTACCATTGTATTAATACCTTATGGTTTTGTACATAATTTCTTTGTATTTTTATAGCATAAGCATTTTGTTTTTGACTTTGAAGTTTTCCTTATAGGAGTTTAGGGTATGTATCTCTTTGGTCGCTACCCCCCTGACTCCTCATTTCCCATAGGCCTTGTACTTTGCCTGCCACAATTTTGCTAACCACAGGGTCTTACAGGAATGTAAACTAGTGGTTGGCTAGAGACTTCTGCATATTTAACTGTTGTGCAAACATATTCAGGTATGATTCAAGCCATATTAACAAGTCATTTACATGAGTCGAAACAGCCTCAAAGCTGAGCCTTGCAAAACACTACTGATTGCTTTTGCTGTTGAGTCATCCCTTATACCTCCATGGACTCTGCTTTCTTATATACTTTTCATCAGTTTATCCATATTCATATTCATCAATCCCTGTTTTATGAGCATATCTTATTTCGTGTTTAAGCAGGTCATTATTCTCTGTGGTTATTTTCTTGTTTCATGATCCTCCTCAAAAAGTTATTTTCTTTATTTATTTTCTTAACATATATTAATTCATGTGGAAAGTATAGCTAACAGTAATGATTTAGATCTTATTTCCTCTGCTGTTTTTAGGACTTGTGACTGGAGCAAGGCAGTACAATGGCTTGATAGAGTGGTGAGCACGAACTCAGAAGATGAGGATGGTAACTTTGACGGTACAATGAATGACCCACAGTACCAGCTTGTGGCTAAACAAGCAACAATGTACTCAACTGGTGGTTTTTGCCTTCAAAAGGATCCAAGTAAAGCTGGTAAGTGTATTAATTGGTAATACTTAGTGGTGTAGTATGTTTTTTCTTGTGTGCAAACATATTTTTATAGCCATTTTTTGTCAGACTTAATTGCTTCATTTGGCTTAGCTTGGGTAATATCAGGAACAAAAGAGCAGAAGCATGCATCCACTCTTTATAATGAAACCACTTCTTAACCATCCTTATCCAAGCCCCACAAACCTCCTTGGTATACCTTTAATGCTTTACATGCCATAGCACAATCCATGGACAGCATGTCACCTTACCATATAACTTACTAATCCATTCTATTCTATTACATGCATATCTTTCACTCTCCAGAATGTTTATGCTCTAGTACCCGGAAGCTTTCTTCAGTCCCTCCATCTCTTAGGTCTCCCCTTCCCCCTGACTTCCTCCACTTCAAACACATAGAGTTCCTAGCCTTTCTTTGCTCATATTCTTCACATGCCCAAACCATTTTACCACACTCTTCCTAACTCTCAGTCAGGCTGCACTAACTGCCACATCTCTCATTTACACTGACATTTCTTACATGGTCAGCCCGCCTCACCACATGTAGTGTTTAAGCATTTCATTTCCAACGCATCCCCCCCTCATCCTTTCTTTTGCATTCAGGGCCCGAAACTTGTTTATAAAACACTTTTAGCACTAATGTATCTTCAGGCATAACTCCAGTTGCTGACTTTCCCTTACAAAGTTTCCTTAATTCACTTTATCCCACATGGGTGTCCATTAATGATAATTGTCTGTTAAAGCAGGATGGTTTATTGTGACGGATTATGCACAGTACAATGAGGACCATATCTTATTTACTTGTTGAAGATCAGCACTAAACTTTAATGAAAGTCTCTTAAGGTTTTCTTTGTTCTTAAGAATATCTTACTCTGTTTATATCTTTACCCATTTTTCTAAGCCATCTTAACATGCATAGGCAACTGATACACCAGCTTCTTAGTTAACTTTAGTTTTTACGCAGCACTCAGATTCATTTGTTTTCTTTTAACACCACTATCATTTAGGACCATGGTTGCTTAGTTCTTTTCATTTTTCGTGCAAATTATACAAAAAAAAAAAGCATAACATGCAATATTGATGTTATTGTCAACTGGATTTGACAAGAATTCTACCAGTCGGTTCAGACATGAATGACGGACTGAGTCCATTTCACTTTGGACCTCTTTCTTGGAATTGGCAGTCAGTGTCCTTTGTCTCTGATGTCTATTGAATTGAGGTTTTACTGTACAGATGTTCCCTGACATATGTCCAAGTTCCATTCTGACCGACCAGTCAGATTTCGAAATGGACATAAATCAGACGTATGTCAGCATGGCATGTAGAATTCATATGCCTGTACAGCATTCTTTTATCCTACTTAATTTCTATCATGATTATCTCATTTTTTATTAACCAGCTTTACTGTATGATCCTCTAGTTTCTTTTTACCTTTTATTATGATTCTTTAGTTCACGGATTGATTCATCCATACTTTCAATGAACTTTTTGGCCACTCCTTCATCAGCACTTGCTGCTTCACCTGTGACTCGAATCTTGTGCAAGCTGTATCTTCTTTTAAATCTGTTGAACCAACTATGACTTGCTATGAAGTTCTTGATGTAATCCCCTCCTGCTCCCTCCTTCAAAATCTCAAAAAGATTTCTAGACTTCGCCTGAATTGTTAGTAAGCTTAATGGTAAACATTTTTTAATTTGATCTTTCATCCACAGCATCAACAACTTTTCCATTTCGTGGATGGGCCCTTTTGCGTTGCTTTGTTATTATCGTAGAGTTCGTACTTGCTGAACCTTTCACTGCTTCAAGTGTTTTTTCTTTTTCCTTTAAAATTGTGGAGACTGTCAAATGGGACAACTGTATATCATGTGCAATCACACTAACTTTTTTCCTCCTTCATATTGGGTGATTATCTTCATTTTCAATTGCAAATCGAGTGTCTTCCTCAGCTGCTTGCCAGATCTGTCAACATGTGATGGGTTCTCCTCTTGCTAATCATCTCCTTTGGGGTTTAATACAAAAATGGTTTAATCTAGCACGAGAATTTGTTGGATTCACTTAAATAATGCTCGCTTACTGAATGGTAACTGAGAATGAGAACTGAGAGAGACGCTGTGATGTACACAATGCTGGGATTGTCAGACATTCACTATCGTACCCACACAGTCGTTAGCACTGGTGGAAGTATGACCAAGTGTAATTTTTATATTTATGTATATTTTTTAATTTGTTTTTTCTGGTTGTACATATGGGTGGTCGTAAGTTAGGGAGCATCAGTACTTCCTTCAGGTCTTTCCCAGTCAAACTTATACTTAGACCATCCTGTCTTCTCTCTCCACTGCACCTCATTAACTTACTTAAGTTCACATTTGTTATCAGCTTATGCTTTCTCACATTCTCTCATCAACCTGTCAATGAACTTTTTATGGAGTTTGCCACTAGAGCCATGTTATCTGCAAGTAGCAACGGATTCACATCCCATGCCCCTTCACTCCCAGTAAACTAAAGACCCACCCCTCATCACCTCAGTAAATGAATTAAACAACCACGGTGACATCACACTTCCATGATGCAGACCAATCGTTGCTGGGAACCACTCAACTTTTTTTCCTACTTATACACATCACTTATTGTCTCAGTAAAAACTCCTCACTGCAAATAGTAACTTTCCATTTACCCCATATACAGTAAACCTTCGATTTAAGAGACCCCGGATTTGGGATTTAACGGACCGGGCGAATAATTCATTAATTGATAATAATTTGAAAAATAGAAGAAACTAAAAAATTTCAAACGCTGCACCATGCCCATTTTATATCGTACTTGTTTTTGGTAGCATGGGGGTAGACTCTCTTTGTTTTGGTCTCAGTCTGCCTCAAGCTGTCATGCAATCAGGTTGTATACAGAGAAATGTGAAGAAATTTATTAAATAATTTTGCAGTCTTTACAATTCAAAATGGCATCAAGTGATAGAGGAGCTAAAAGAAAGCGCGTGAACTGTGTGTTGTATTGAAACATGGCCCATAGGTTACATTCGATTTAATGGACTTTTGGCATCAACGGACACCCCTTCCCCTATTAGTCTGTTGAATTGAGGGTTTACCGAATGTGTAGAATGTTTTACAAGACCTCTCTGTCAGCTGTATCATACATTTTATCCAGATCTATAAATGGTACATATAGTTTGCTCTTGCTCTCTTTCAGTCGGTATTTCTCATACAAATTTCTCAAAACATCCTTCTCAAGCAGATGTTTAGTGCATGACACTACCCACTCAGTTATTGCTTTAGCATACAGCATAGTAGATATACTTAACCTCTGGAATTCGAGCATTCAATTTTATCCCACTTGCCTTTTATATAAGGACACTATACATGCATTCTGTCAATTCCCATGCTACTTGCTTTAGGCCATACATATCTCATTTAACTTGACTAACAAAGCAGCAGCTCTTTCACTTCTGTCTTGAAGAAACTTGGATGCAATCCTCTCCACTCCTGTCACTTTGCCACACTTAATCTTACACAAGGCTCATTCTACTGTCTTTTCAGTATATCATTCGTCAGGACTCCCTCACGCCGCATTCTATCTCATCTTAGGCAAACCACCTTCTTAACCTACTCATCCTCCATATCCAAAAGTCCTTCAGAATATTTACTCCATTTCTTTTTCACCTCTTCATTGCCTGTTACCACTTCCCCATTTGTTTTTTATACTGTAGCTCTTGTTCAACTTACACTATTCACCTGCTTCCAAAACATTTCCAAATTATCTCTGAAGTTCATCAATAGACACCCCATCTTTCACTTACCCTCATTTTTTAGCTCTCATTTCCTACCTCCTTATGTCTTTCTTATGCCTTTCTTTTCTCTTTCACTAGTATTTGAACTTACTCATCCCACCTCTCACTTTCTCATATATCCACATCCCATCTACCACTGCTTCCTGAACTACCATCCTTTTATCTTCTTTTTCCCTTGTTTCACATGCTCTCACCCATTGCCACTCTTCACTCCATCTTTCAGGGTATCTTTACAGTCGTTTTCATCATGTCTTTCACTCAGGCTATTCCCTTTTCCTAGAACCACTACTGTACAATGTTTCAAACTTGCCTCCACCAAGAAACTATCAAACGTTCCATCTACCAACCGTCTCAGTATGTTCACGTCCAACATTTTTTGTAAGTACCTGTTTGTACAGTACAGGGAGAGAGTTCTCCACTTGGGATACCATCTCCTGAACTTATTGTACCATAAAGTAACCTTTTAAAACTTTGTAAATTGCAGGCATTAACTGTTTATATCTACCCATTTATCTCATTGTTTAGTTTATTCCAACTATTCCATCACCTTAAAGCTAAACCAATCTTTTGTAACATCCTTTCTAATGATCTATTTAATTAGCTTTTTATTTATGACCTCTAGTTACAGTGGTGCAGCATTTCTTGAAGAATTTTTCCCTGTCAGTATCATCCAGCTGATTTAGAACCTTGAAGGCTGTTATCAGGTCCCCCATCTCTTTCTTTTCCATGATAGACAGCTGTGTAGCCCTCAGCCTTTCATTTTAGCTTTACTCAACTTGGTTACCTTATTAGTTTCTCTTTTCTCAGTCAGATTTTTGTGCTTCTTTAGGTCTAATGCAGTGAGCAGACTTGTGATGCATAATCTTCACATACCTCCTCAGTCCAAACGCCCCACATCAGCCACGCTGTCACCAGACACGTTCAGCAGTCCTTAAAAAAACTCACTCCATCCCTGCACCTCATCTCTGCCTGTTAGCACTTTCTCATTTCCTCCCTTCACCGATGTTCCCATTTGTTTTTTGTTCTTTTCACAGTGTAAACCTCCTCCCAAAACATTTTCTTATTCTGCTGAAATTTACTCACCTCAACTCTAATTTGCCATCTTTTTCAGCCCCTGCACCTTCCTCTTGACCTCTCACTGCTCTCGCTGGTACTTCTCCCAGTCACTTCCACTCCTTCCCTTTAATTAACACCCACACACCTTGCTTTTCTCTTTCACTATCAGCTTAACTCTTCATCCCACCACTCACTACCCTTCCTCACATGCCAGCCTCCCACTTTCTGCATGCCACACACTTCTCTTGTATGTTAACTCTGCTTCCCTAAATACCTCCTTTTCTCACCCACTCCCCTAGCTTCATTTACTCTCATCTTTTGTCATTCTGTGCACAGTCTTTCATAGTATCTTTTACCCAAGTCTCTTTTCTAAGTTCACTTACCTTCACCACATTCTTCTCACCCACATTTCCTCTTTTCCAAATGCCTGTACAAATTTTCATCCTTACCTCCAGCAAATAATTATGAAATATCCCACCAGCTGCTTCCCCCAACACATTCACATCCAAGAGTCTCCCCTTTGCGGGTCTTTTAATTAGTATGTGATCCAGTAATGCCTATTTACAATCTCTCCTACTCTACATATATTTTTTAATCTAGGTATTCTGAATCACCAGGACCCTTTCAACTCACAACTCAACAAGCTGTTCACCAGTTTCATTCACTATACGGAATACCTGATGTCCCCCCCCCCCAGTTATACCCTCAACTGCCACATTACCCACTTTTGCAATCGAATCACCCAGTACTCATATCTGATCTCTTGCATCAAAACTGCTGACACTCTCACTTATCTCCAGTCAATCAGTGTGCATGATCCAAATGCAATAGAATATTATTGGAATGTGATGGAAAATAAGCTATCGTTGTGCACCCGGATCATTGTCCAAATAGCAATGTAAAATCAAAAGGATATGGATAATGGACACCTTAGCAGGTTATCAGATTCAATGCCAAATAGACTGAAACAGGTCATCAGAGTTAGAGGTAACAGGAAAATAAACAAAACTGTAAAATTTAATCTATATTTTGTTTTATATATGTTTATGCATAAAATAGCTAAAAAGAGAATTGTAGTGAATAAGGACCATCCAATTATTTTTTCAGAGACTGTAGGTTTCAGTCCGGTATGCCCATGCAGGATTTTGAAATAAGAGGATCTCATTGCAACAGGGTTCAGCAAATGTACCATTTTGTCATGCTTACCAGAGATGAAGCCCAACCCAAAGTTTCTTGGTGAAGACTTAAGTATGAGTTACAACAGGGAAAAACACTTTCAGTTTTCATAATTATGTTTTTACTGTACTGGAAGACAGTTTTCCACTCATGGAGCCTCATTTCTTGAACACTCTCTACTATCATACAGTCACTTAAATTTATGAATGCTGTCTGCATTAAGAATGTCCTCAATCAAGCTGTTTCATTCATCCACCACTCTTATACTATAAACATATTTCTTTACATTATTAACAAGTTTCTCACTTAATTTCATGTTATGTCCTCTTGTTACTCTATTTCTACATCTCTTGAAGAACACTCCACTGTCCACATCTTCAACCTCTTTTAAAAACTTAAAGGTTGTGATCAGGTCACCCCTCACTCTTCTGTGTTCCAAGGAGGGTAAATTAGTTTGTGGCTTTCTCTGCTCCTCGAAACTTTGAAACTCTCTACCCTTTCATGTCTTTTGAGTGTTCAAACTACTGAGGTATAAGTTTGTTGAGTATACCTGGTAAGTTGTATGGGAGGATATTGACCGAGAGGGTGAAAGCATGTACAGAGCATCAGATTGGGGAGGAGCAGTGTGGTTTCATAAGTGTTAGAAGATGTGTAGATCAGGTGTTTGTAAGTAGCATTTATGTATTTGGAGAAGGCATATGATAGGGTTGATAGAAATGCTTTGTGGAAGGTCTTAAGAGTATATGGTGTGGGAGATAAGCTATCAGAAGCAGAGAAAGTTTTCATCAAGGATGTAAGGTGGGTGCACAAGTAGGAAGAGAGGAGAGTGAATGGTTCTCTGTGAAGGTTGGTCTGTGGCAGGGATGTGGGTTGTCACCATGGTTGTTTAATTTGTTTATAGATGGTGTGGTGAGGGTGGTAAATGCAAGAGTCATGGGGGAGGGGCAAATATGCAGTCTGTTGGAGATATGAGGGTCTGGTAAGTGAGTCAATTGTTCGCCAATGATACAGCACTGTTGGTTGATTCGAGTGAGAAATTGCAGTTGTTGGTGATGAGTTTGGAAGAGAGTGTGAAAGGAGAAAGTCGAGAGTAAATGTGAATGAGAGCAAGGTTTAGGGACAAGATAGTTGGGAGGTAAGTTTGAATGGAGAAAAATTGGAGAAAGTGAAGTGTTTTAGATGTGTGAGAGTGGACTTGGCAGCAAATGGAACTATGGAAGTGGAAGAGAATCATAGGTTGGGGGAGAGGGTGAAGGTTCTGGGAGTGATGAAGAATATGTGGAAAGAGAGAACATTATTTTGGGGAGAAAAATGGATATGTTTGAAGGAATAGTAGTTCCAGTTGTATAATATGGTTGCGAGGCATGGGCTGTAGATAAGGTTGTGCGGAGAAGGGTAGATGTGTTGGAAATAAAATGTTTAAGTACAACATATGGTGTGAGGTGGTTTGATCGAGTAAGTAATGAAAGGGTTAAAGAGATGTACTGAAATAAAAATGGTTGAGAGAGCAGAAGAGGGTGTGTTGAAAAGGTTTGGACATATCAAGAGAACGTGTGAGGAAAGGTTAACAAAGAGGATATATGTCAGAAGTGGAGGGAACAAGGAGAAACAGGGACCAAATTGGAGACGGAATGATGGAGTGAAAAAGATTTTGAGCAATCGGGACCTGAACATGCAGGAGGGTAAAAAGCATGCATGGAATAGAGTGAAATGAAACAATGTGTTATACTGCACTCAACGTGCTGTCAGTGGACTGAACCAGGGCATGTGAAACGTCAGCGGTAAACCATGGAAAAGTCTGTGGGGTCTGGATGTGGATAGGGGAACTGTGGGTTCAGTGCATTACACATGACAGTTTGTGTATGGGTGTGAGTGGATGTGGCCTTTCTTCGTCTATTTCCTGGCGTTACCTTGCTGATGCACAGGATGGCAATGCTATTTCCTGTGGGGCAGATGTGCCAGGAAAGGATGAAGGTGAACAAGTTTGAATATGTACATGTGTGGAAGGAGAGAACATTATCTTGGAGAGCAAAAATGGGTATTTTTGAAGGAATAGTAGTTCCAACAATATTA
>JAYMFT010042437.1:0-15552 GCA_038088735.1 Panulirus argus | reverse complement strand
TGTACTGTGCATATATGTGCATGTATGTGTATATGTGTGTATGTGGGGGGATGGGTCTTTCTTTGTCTGTTTCCTGGCGCTACCTTGCTGAAGCAGGAAACAGCGATCAGGTATTATAATAATAATAATAATAATAATAGTAATAATAATTATAAATATACTTTAGTCAATTTGTATTATGTAATACAAATTGAAACTCTTATCATCATTATCATTATTATCATTATTACTATAATACAATTATAAAAGACAGGTACAAACAGAGATATAACCAAAACATTTAGCACTCTTGCATGACAAGGTCTTTAATCAAAAGGCTACATAATCCTACTATGAAGCCTTGAGAAGGTTTGTGACAGCTGGAGTTAAAACAAAAGAGTACACTGATCCCTACTCAGCACAAGAAACATGCTATCACAAGTAACATGCCCCTTTACATGCAAAACACTTACAAGAAAGATTTCTTCGACTTACCTCTCATTTACACGTTGAATGACTGGCAAGGAGAGAAATGAGTCACCAAATAAATATCTATATGCAATTAATATATAGTAACCATTGGAAACATTAAGACTCCACTGCATCAGTTACCTGAGAACACATTCTTCAAAGGCGGCAAGAATACCAACGCAAGCATACTCCCAGCCGAAGCAGCGAATAAGCGCTTTTACATAGCTCGCCTTCTTCCCTTTGGCTCTGCTCCACTCCACTTGCTCATCCCAAATTCTGTGAGGTAGAAATTAATGGAAACGACAATCAGGTCTACTTACCCAAGCATATACTCACGGAATTGGGTATTCTGACATAACTCACTCTTATATGCATGTATGTACGCACGCACATCCATAGAGTCAGAAGATGTGTGAAGAACTACTTTAACAGTAACTGGGTGATAGATGAATGGAAGAAGTGAAGAAAAAGTTGAGAGAGTAAAGAGATATTCAAGATAATGTTTACTTATAAGACATTAAGAGATGAGGTTTCGGGTTTAAAACTCCCTCCCTGTATGGACATTTAGTAAATCACACTCACATACATAGCTATGAAAAGTGGTGTTCCTTAGGGTTCTGTCATATCACCTCCCTTTCTACTCTCAATCAATGATCTCTTTTGTCCTTTAATCCTATTGACTCTTATGCCTGGTGATGCTATTTCATATACTATCATTCATTTTCTCTCCCCTCTTACCTGTAATACTAATTCTCTTTCTCGAAACAAGGTGTAAAATATCCACTGCAGAGGACACTATTCTCAGCAATAACAAAATGTCATGGAAAGAGACCATGGAAAGTACTGTGACTGTTAAACATGACAGGTTTGTTAGTGAAGGCAAATGAACCAGCTAAATCTCACTGAGTACTCAGACAGTGTGCTAAAACACTCAAAAATGTACTCAGACAGTATGCTAAAACACTCAAAAATGTACTCAGCCAGTGTGCTCAAACATTCAAAAATGTACCAAGACAGTATGCTAAAACATTCAAAAATGTACTCTGGTAGTGTGCTAAAACACTGAAAAATGTACTCATACAGTATGCTAAAACAATGCCACCAGCAATGTTATTTCGAACACTATTAGAAGAGGGATCACTGCCAAAGAATGGAAGAGAAAAATGATGCCTATTCCTGAAGAAAAGGATCAAAGGGGAAAAGTACAAGAATAAAGAGCAACACAGACCTCCACTGTTTGTAAACTAATGTAGAAAATAAATGGAGAGCAAGTGGAAGAATCCATACAACACAGAATATACATAAGTGAGAAGTAGTACAAAGCTTATCTTATACAAAAATTTAATTCAAATGGAGAATTGCTATGAAACAAAAAAGAACATGTACAAATCAATGAAAATCTCTCAAAAGTTCTAATCAAATTTAGTAGCTGATTACTAAATAGAAAAAAATCCTTTGATATCCAATAATATATCATGCATGGCAACTTTTCTCTACGTCTCAAACATGAACAAGCACTAACCAAGTAAAAATGATATGTGGATAGACTGTTTTAGGGGAAAATGCTATGTGGCATTTGAAACTGTCTCTCAAAAGTGGTTGGTGAAAAGAGACCTCTTACAAGCCAAACGTAAGAAGGTTTCTATTTTGAACTATCAATTATCTAAACAGAAAGACACATCAAAGTTATCTTTTCAGACAAATATAAAAATATTATCTATCAAGGTTAATCTTGAGATGTCTGTTATCATTCAATACTATTTAGAGTTCAGCTTAAAGGCTAACTTCAAATATTTTAGATGATAATTATTCCATTATGGAAACTATATCAAAGTAGGCACTTTTAATGATTAAGTATACCTTTGAAATCCCTAAAAAGCAAATGTTATCCCGTATAGGTTTGCCTCCTCTAAACTTTACTTACTTTTGAAGTTTGTTTCCGAGCCCCTTTGAGGCATCCTGTTCCTGGACGTGGTACAGGTCACCAACTTCTAAGGATCTCCTGTTACCTAATCTCATTAGTGGCAAGATCCACCTGCAACACAGGAGATAACTTGTTAATAAATGTCGTCATGATATGAAAGTTTAAAAAGTTGCATGACGATAGAGAAAGTTTGGGTGATGAGGCCCTGTGAGGGTAGAACTCGCACATAAGGCAACATATCAATAAAATGCTGACAGTATAAAAAAAGTTCACGATGTTCTATGATGATAAAGAAAGTTTAAGAGGTGGGGCCCCAGGAGTGCGGAATAACTCACTGAAAGAGCTGGAAATTTATTCTCAACTAGTTCTGACAGAACTGAGAGAGTTGGAAATTCATTCTTTTTCAACTAGTTTCGACAAAGTCTTTATCAGGAGAATGTCATTCTCATACAGAAGCCTTTATGAAAACCAACTGAGAAGAATGACTTAGCTATTACTAATGTATATGATAGACGTGTGTATATATTTCAGCAAGTGAAACAACAAACTGGCTTCATCTTCTAAATCAGGATAAGAAAGCGAAGAAATGATGACATTACGTAATTTCAGGGCGAGAAATTTGGCCAAAACCCACCATAATTTAAAATGATCAAAAACCAAAGGTCAAGGTGCATGTGTGGATGGATGCATCAATGTATGATTTGGCCCCATCATCAAATCTCTGCTCAAGATATAGAAAATCAAGGTCATCACATTTTCTCAAAATCTGAAAAAATTTCAGTTGACCAGGAGGCTAGAAAGTAACATCCACGACATATGAATAAATGCACGAGGCTGTGCAATTCCCTAACATCTTTGAACTTAGGCTACAGTTCACCAAGATTGGTAAAGTGACCCTAATACGTCTGAACAAGATTGGTTCACTTGAAGATCCCTCTCCCCAACTTTTCTCCTCAAACGTTTATCTAAGTTATTTAATGGTAATTTAGTTGAGGTTAGGATACATACCTAGTCTTATGTAATCTGATGAGTTTGATTAGATTAATTTACAGTACATTC
The DNA here is from genome assembly GCA_038088735.1 of Panulirus argus. Classification (NCBI taxonomy): domain Eukaryota; kingdom Metazoa; phylum Arthropoda; class Malacostraca; order Decapoda; family Palinuridae; genus Panulirus; species Panulirus argus. The sequence continues at coordinate 12,119 of JAYMFT010042437.1, read as the reverse complement.
TTAACCTAATCTAAAGTAACCAAGTTTAATTAGATTATGGTTTGGGTACAAACCTTACCTAATCTGACCTAAATTTGGCTAGATTAGGTTAGGGTTTATTATTAACTTAATCCAATCTGACCTAAGTTTGGTTAGATTAAGTTAGAGTACATTCATAACTTAATCCAATCTGACCTTAGTTTGGTCAGATTAGGTTAGGATACATTTCTAACCTATTCTATGCTGACCAAAGTTTGAATAGAGGTTAGAGTATATGCCTAACTTAATCTGACTCAAGTCTAGTTAGATCAGGTCTGGATACATTCCCAACTTCAACTAATTTGACCCAAGTCTGGTCAGAGGACATTTCTAACTTAACCTAAGTTTGTTTATCTAAAGTTTTAAGTTAGGGTGCAAAGTTTCCAATATAATTTGACCTAAGTTTCGTTGGATTAAGTTCGAGTACAAATCTAACTTAATCTAACCTAACAACTTAACCAGGTTAGAAAAAATGACGAGGGAAAAATATTCAGGTGATTCACACTATCAAAATAAAGCCCATGATTGGAAACTGAAGTTAGGAATGTATATATGGGCACAGACATGCCCTGGACCCTCATCAAACACACACACAAATCATGACACTTTATGGCAACACTACGGTGCCTACTGGTGGACATGGCTAACTTCCTAAGAGCTGCAGGGGCCTCATAAAAGGACCCCAAAGGTGAAATATACCAACCAAAGGTCAAACATGCCAACCAAAGGTCAAATATGCCACCCCAAGGTCAAATATGCCACCCAAAAGGTCAAATATGCCGCCCCGAGGTCAAATATACCACCCTAAAGATCAAATATGCCACCCCAAGGTCAAATAAGCCACTCCGGTCAAATATGCCGACCCAAAGAATCAAATATGCCACCCCAAAGGTCAAATATGCCGACCCAAAGGTCCAATATGCCACCCAAAGGTCAAACATGCTGCCCCAAAGATCAAATATGCCACCCCAAAGGCCAAATATGCCACCCCGAGGTCAAATATGCTCACCCAAAGGTCAAATATGCCGACCAAAAGGTCAAATATGCTACCCTACGGTCGTTACTCCAAAGGTCAAATATGCCAACTCGAGGTCAAATATGCCGACCCAAAGGTCAAATATGCCACACCAAAGGCCAAATATGCCACTCCGATGTCAAATATGTCACCCTAAGGTCAAATATGCCGACCCAAAGGTCAAATATGTCACCCTAAGGTCAAATATGCCGACTCAAAGGTCAAATATGCCACCCTGAGGTCAAATGTTACCCCAAAGGTCAAATACGCCACCCCAAAGGTCAAATATGCCACCCCGATGTCAAATATGCCACCACAAAGGTCAAATATGCCACCCCGAGGTCAAATATGCCACCCCAAAGGTCAAATATGTCTGGCAATTGGAAAACAAAATCATCGGCCAACCATGTCATGCCAGGCCACGGTCTGGGTACGAGGTGTGCCCACCGCACCCTCCGGTATACCTTAACCCCAGGAGGCGTTTCCCTCCTCCATCTTGGGAGTAATTCAGTCCCGTCCGATTAATCCCCCGGACTCTGGGTGATTATTTACGAGTGCGTTATTCGCGTGCATTACTCTCCCTCCGCCTCCATTATGTCATTTCTTCCTCCGTCCTGCTTGCTCACTCGAGCAGCGAGGGATTGTGACCTTCGTAATGACATGGTATTTCACGCCATTATCTGTGATTTACATCCATGTGAGGGTAATCAGCGTACAGCCAAAAATAATATTCTCAGAGACCTTCGCTCACCAATATGGCCGCTAAGAGGACATCATAATATTAAATCTAACTATTTAACTAGCATAGTCAGCTCATCATAGATTTTACGGTATAATAGGAACGATTTATTATTTTGAAGACAGTAATATTCACGGTATCGAAACAGGTAATTTATTACCGTTATCGATTTAGTGTTACGAAAACCGTGTCATATTCACGTCATTATATCCACTACTATTACTTGAATGCATCATTATTATAGAGACTATCATTAAGAAAAAATATCAAGGCTGCTTTATTACTGTAACGACTTATCATTACGGTTTTATTATTATTATAAAGACTTACACGCCCGGCATGAAAGTCGTGGTTACGGTGCATTATTGGAAGGATTCGCTCTTATGAAGACTCACGTTCACAGCGTCAGAGTCAACGCTGTATTACTGGAACCACTTATCATTTATGAAGACTCATTCAGAGTATCAGAATCTCTACTGTATCATATAAACGAGACAAAATAAGACGCCATCTTTATGTGTATGTTTTTCCTATTCATTTCGCCGCCTGTGGCCTACGAACAGACGGACATTAATCAAAGGATTCACTAGGAATAAAATGGGTCCATTATATTATTGTTATATATTTACAGCATTGTGGATGGATTCTAATGTTTCTTGAACAAAATTCTGAAATACTGAATTTTTATCAACTATTTCAGCATCCATGTGATGTTTAAAACGTTTACTTAAAATATATATATATTTAAATATAAATTCATGGCGCCAATCCAGACGTCTCCCGCATAAGCGCTCCTGTTTAGCATTTTAAACTTGTGTGCGTCACTGTGATGTAACAATGTAGGTCACACTCGTAACAGCCAGTGATGGTGTCCTTCCCTCAACAGATATGGGAATCTACAGGTGTGGAGGAGAAATGATTAGATCGGATTAAAAAAAAGGACCGTGGCAACTTCATCTTGCTGGGTTCGGCCATTGTCGCCTCCTTGGAGCGTTCACAGTTCTTGGTCGGTAAGTGTGATGTAACAGTTCCACGTGACGCATTTTATCATCTATTATATTGTTGGAGTGATGGAGTGTCTCCAGCCGAGCTCGAACTCATGTCCTGTGGTTAGAGAGGAGAGATGGAGAGCGATACAGCCAGCGGTGTCACCATTGCCTGATCGGTACGTAATCTTCCTGGGAGTATCAGTTCTGAATTATCAATTATTATTTTCTTTAATATAACAGTATTCAGGATTATCAATTATCACTTTATCTTTAATATAACAGCAGTTCTGGATTATATATTCTCATTTTCTTCCATATAATAATGGTTCAGCAATATGATATATTAGTTCACTTCATTTAAAATAATTTGTAATATAACTATACAAATTCAGATGGAAATAACTTAAAAAAATTCTAACTCCCTTAACTAACTCAACTAAACTAACCTAAATTTAAGTCTAACTTAAAGACATTTTACGAAAACGGGAAATGCCTCGACATCAACAGCCACCGCTTGCGACGCATTCGACATTTCTTTTAAATATTCTTTTTCATCCTTTTCTCCCTTAACCGTGATTCAATAAATCACTTGAATTACTTTAATTCCTTAATGGTGATTGATACTATTTATATAATTTCCTATATCGCCATCTTTCAACCAATGACAAAAAAAGATCTCATAAAAAAGTTGGACATTTAACAACGAATGATATATATTAAAACTAATTGAGTAATTAAAACTCAATTTTCACTACTGGAAAAATAGGCAGTTTTATTAATAAAAGACCCTATATTTTCCAATAATGAAAATTGACAGCTTTAATGAATTCCTTCCATAAACCATTAATGGCTGACCAGATTGTGGTCAGTGTCTATTCGTCCGAGACACACATCAGGAAGAGGAAAATGTCACTCTCACTCTCTCTTGAGTCATATTCCAGACACCTCTCACTTTCCCCAAATTTATTCACACCATTATCAACCATTCCCCCTGCCTTATGAGCATTGATGATAGATAGGACCGCCATAATTTCATGGATTCATACGTTAGACAAGCATTTGACTACAGTTTGCTGGGTCGGCCATATTGAAATATTGTCTCTGCCATAATTCATATTACGATCGTAGATGACTCCCATCTATCTATATTTATTCCAATAACTGCAGTTTAGCAGAGAAAAAATTATTATATAAAGGTATAAACGAAAATCAATATATCAATCCATAATTATCTGTTCATTTGGCTAATTAGGGGAGAGATACGCGCCCATTTTCTACCAAATGCTTGGTCAAGAAGACGACGCCATTATGTCATTTGTCCACCGGGTGACGTCACGGACCTTGACCTGTTACCCTAATCACTAAATCCCATTAGTACGACTGTACGACCCCTGAGTACGACTGTACGACCCTTTGATGCGTACCACGTGGTCAGGTCAAAGGTCAAGCTTAATAATGTATATACCGAAGGGTCGTACTTTCGTGCTCAGGGGGGTCGTACCGTGCGTGCTCAAGGGTCGTGCTTATGGGGTCGTACCGTACGTGCTCAAGGGGTCGTACCGTCGTGCTCATTCAGGGGGGTCGTACAAGATGTATTATCTACCAGTCACTCTTCACGCATGTTTACCCCACAGCTATTGCCATATTGCGATCACCCAGATTATTTAAACAAAACTAAATCGTTTATTTACCAGCATTACGCGCATTTATCATCCTCTGACCATCGCTAATTACTCTAATAACCACGGTTACTACCGCGTTCTCGCTCCAGTGACAAATTTCGCCTTAAAACCAGCCGGGAAAATAAATAGGGGTAAAAAAAGAATGTTGGCCATGATTTGCACCATCTCGGACTTTCTACCTTCGGGGTAGGGAGAGCCGGCATTGGGGGGAGGGGGGGGGTTTCGGGTGGGATTCGAACCCGACTTTCCATGAACTTTGCCCGCGCATGACTCGCCCCAATCCATGCACACACGCACGCATGTACAAGCACGCACGCACCGTGGTGTGGCTGTGAGCGTTACTACTGTCCGTTATGGGTTCGAATCCTAGTCGTGGTAGCCGGTCCACTGTCCCCTCCTAGCTGTTCATCCTTCCCGAACGTTATCTACGTCTCACGAACGCAATGTTACGCCTCACGAACGCAATCTACGCCTCACAAACGCAAGTCCACCGACTGGATTCGCTAATCCAGACCAGCATCCGGGTTAAGTGTGACTTACGTCATTCTTTTAGGGTTTTAACCCATTTTTTTTTCGACGGTAAAATAATGAGACGGTAATGAGAGACGGGAATATGAGGGAGAAATGAATGAATATTGACGGGGATCTGTCTACAGAAGCCATGAAAGTAAACGTAATAAACAGGAGCAAAAGATAAAGGAAATAAGTTAATTAATAAATGGTGGAGAAATTCAGTTATATTAACAAAGGAAGGATAATGCAAAAACGCAACTGTAAATGACGATAAATGAGACAGAATACCAGGAAATAGAACGAAGTAATACTGATAAAAGAAAATCCTAAAGGAAAGCGGATTGGCTGACGAACGAGTCATGCCCAGTCGCTAGTGCTGTCTCAGCGGAGCCCAGCCATAACATTCTCGCACAGCAGACGGCGAGACTGGATCTATCGTCACCCACCCAACAACATCCCCCCCCCCCTCTCTCTCTCTCTCTCTCACTGGCTCTGAGGCCTCCATACTGTAATGGTTAGGGTTGCTGGCCATGATTCAGCACGGGGTGGCAGTGGTAGAGGGGCTGGTGGGCTGCTGTTGTGATGATTGTTTCTTTCCTTACACAGCTAAGCTTTAGCAACTCATTGTAGTGGGCCGTTTTGATATCTGTTTCCTTCTTTACCCTGCCAAAGTTTTCGCATCTCATTATCTACTCATTTCCTTTAAATAACTATAATCTGACCCTTATAAAATGACAGTTTTTTTCAATTTCGGAATAAATTAGTAAATTTCACTCCCCCTCAGTTTTAAAAATTTCCAAATTTTAATTTCCAAAATTTTAATTTTTCAAATTTTAATTTTTCAAAATTTAATTTTCCAATTTTTTCTAAATTTTAATATTTCTGGTCTCTTGTTCCGTGGGTGGAGAGCCACTAACATGCAAATGAAAATATTAATCAGACACAAGATAAGCTCGGGCAAGGAGATTCGTAGAAAGCACACAATTGTGTTATTGTGGATGATTGGATTTCACTAGATGGAAAAAAAGAAATTTTAAAACGCCATCACTTCTGTAAATGTTTGGGGGTTCTGCTTAATGAAATAGAAAGTTTAAAGAGAGAGATAGTGAGAGAGAGAGAGAGATAGATAGGGGCCTCACGAGCGTGCAAACTCTCTCTCTCTCTCTCTCTCTCTCTCTCTCTCTCTCAAATAGATAATTATGGCGGTGGCAACCCTGCCGGGGAAAATATCTCCCTTTGAGCAGTATTTCCGAAGGATTAACACACTCTGGCCAGTTCCTCTGCCTGTATTATGAGGGAGAAGGATTCACAGGAAAGCCCTGTGTGTCTCGGGAAAGCCGGGAATTCCGGAAAGGGTAAGAAATTAGCCGAAAAATATAAAAGCCAATTGCTCGTTGGGAAAGTGTCACCCCCTAACACGACCCTGGTCGGTTGCCACATACCTCCACCAGTCGAATGAATTTTTAAACCCAATATATGACAGGCGTCAATGTAATCAAAACAGTAATTACATATAATCACATATTCACACGCCAAGTTCCTGATGCACACATATACATCATATCAAGATAAGTAAATGAAGATAATAATAAAAAGAAGGAAGGGATTGACCGCGAATGGGTAACTGGCAACTACGCTCGCGCTTTCATGAACGCAAAACGAATCCGGTAAAACGCGACACCAAAGCCGGATTCATTGTTTATCTCTAGCCGGATTCATTGTTTATCTCTAGCGAGCTTCGTTAAACACACAGTCTAATAAAAGGCTGGTGACTCAAGCTTTGCTTGGAAATGTAAATTCGGCGTACTAAGCGTCTCCGGGTTCAAAGAGCCCTAAAACTGGTAGGCTAGATAAACGTGTCGCATTGCCTGACCTAGTCATCTTCACTATAGCGGGGAGAGAACATAAATGACTACATTTATTTGTAGATGTAGTCGATGAAAAAAATTATTGTTGACACGGAAGCACGGTGGATTTTGAGGGAGAATTTTTTTTTTGAATGAGAGGAATTTAAAAATATCTGATAGCCTAACCTAGTCATCTTCACTACAGGAGCGAAAATAAATAAATAAATAAATTTGTAGATGTAGTAGATAAAAAATTTATTGACACGAAAGCTTGGTGGATTTTGAGGGAGATTTTTTGAAATAATAGACATTTTAAAAATTTCTATTAAATTTGTGGTATAATTACAGCATTTATAAATTGCTTTATTTAGTAATGACTAAACGAAAGCAGTGGAAAGGAGAGATGAAAGTGCTTGATAAATGCGATAAAAAGATTTAAAGAACTTGAGAGAAGCTCTGTCCGTCCGTCCGTCTGTCTGTCTTTTACCAAAGCAGGGAATAATACAGACGTAAAAAAATAATTAATAAAGATTATGAAATGCCTCTGGCACAGATCTCGGGTTCAGAGAAAAACGCGGCACAGAGGAAGGGCACAAGACTCCATTAGGTACACAGAAAACATTACATTGAAACTAGACCCCAGGATGGCAATTGATAATAAAGTTGAATTAGTTTAAATTGTTGAGGATGAATGCGATAAATGATGAGAATGTTAATAAATGAAGACAGTAGAATCACAGCCAAGGGAGACGAGATAAGTTAACCAACTCTCACAGATGCCATGACACAGTGGGAAACAAAGATGTTATTTCTTTCTTATATACACAGAACAAGTCAATAAAACTCCCATAAGCGACGGATTTAGCCGAGGCCACCAAAGCAAAATATATGGAGAGAATTTGGTAGATGATGAGACACGGTAGAAAACGGATAATTCAAGAATGACTACATTAATCTGTGAGAAATTAGCGACAATGGATGCATTTAGAGGGCCAAGTAGTTGATGCAAGGATGAATTGGACGAGAGATGCCAGAGGTCAGAGACCTTCCTTCCTGGTGTTGGCTTGTTTATTGTCCTGAATGCAGTCGCGGGTCGAGCCCCGTACCGTGCTTGTTCGAATCCCGGGCGCTGCAGATGGTGAAAGCAGTCGACCCAGCTGTTCATCCCTCCTTAGGTGGTGGTCGACAAATTTTGGGTAACTGCCTTAGATTAGGATATATATAGAGATGGCCGGAAAGCATTTGACACTGCCCCATCTCTCCCACTTAGGGACCTCGTGATTTCTCAAAGCAATTTGAGCATATAGACTGGATTCACGAACCCAGATGATGATCACGTCACGGGAGAACGCAATAAGAGGGTCAGGGGACTGCACTGTCTTACAAGGGGATCTACACAATGAGATTGGACCCATAGCAATGCCAGGTTTCCGTATAATTATTCATCTCGCGAGAAATACACTCCATGGAGTCTGTTGGCACTCCACCCCCCCCTCTCTAATCTGTCGCCATTGGGGGGGTATGGCAAGGGGGGCCCCCATATCAGTGGAATCACCCGACCCAGACTGACTCGTCTCTTGGCAAATATTGATACAGCAGAGATCATATGGAAGACCGACGAAATCTTGTGACTCCTCCTCTAAGATGCTTTTGAACAGTGGTCAGTATATCTAACGAGGCTGTTGATGTGTGCCTGCGCATGCGCGTGTAGCCATGTTACCACTGCCTGTAACGTAACACAGAGGTCACACCATGTTTTAGATGGGTTAGGACGTCTCTTAAATAGGGTCCATATTCTCTCAAGGGCCCCATGGCATGTGGGTGGAAGGGAATAACATCAAACGATGAACAGATCTCCCGGAACATTTCGGTTCGCTATGTGATATCAATAAGGGCCTTAATAGGTGTGTGTGTGTGTGTTCGAATCCTTGGCGCGGCAGTCAGCTCACACCCAACCCAGGTGCTCATCCTTACGGGGAGAGAGTTTGACACTGGTGTCGCCCCGTCTCTTAACCTGGTATATATGTACCATGTCTTAACTCGATTCTCCGTATGTAATGATTCTCCTTATGCACTGACACACACACATGGAGGGACAGACAAATACATCGCAAAATAAATAATAAACAATTTACTGAATTCAAACAGGCATTCAGCTAATAATAAACTAATAAAGAAATATAAAACTGGGGGATTATAATAGTTATTAGTTATATAATCACTAAATAAAGATCAAAATTGGGTTAGATACTTCTACGCATTGGATAGGCAAGTGAGTGATTTCCATCGGCATAATACAGGATGTTTTAAAATACAGTTTCATCCTCTTCATAAATTATACATCTGATTCATTAAACAGTACGTGACATTTATATTTACTAACTGCATTGCCTCAGTATTGCGTGGCATTATGTATTTAATGACAATTAACACACACACACACACACACACACACACTGTCATGCTGGCAAACAGGAGTGACATGCAGTCTCCGAGTCAAGTTAATAATGAGAGTCAACAATGAACCCTCAAAACTCTCGCGCGTTTAAAAAAAAAAAAAAAGTTAAAAAAGTCATCACACTTGCACTCATGTAGTAACTGGCAACTCACCGTCTATGGCACTGATGCTAAAATTATGTATTTTAAATATTTTCTTAATACGTTACATAAAATCAAATGAGGTATTTTGCATTAATCACACACCATGCAGACAGTATGTAGAGCATGTTTCTTACGCAAATTTTATATTAGTATATGCAAATTTTATGTTAAAAACTGAAATAAAAATAAATAAGACGCGTTTTCGAGATGGCAACACCACGACCCCTGCGCGTCAGCTGATTCTTTGTTTACATTTGGCGGTCACATGGCTTGCACATATGGCGCCGGCCAACCCCACTGAGAGATGGGAAACAATTAAAAAACATTTACTTTAGACGTTTTACTCTTTATATATATTCTTTATGATTTAATATACGAAAATAAAGATAATGTACTCTATACCAGATACGGAGAGAGACGAGGCAATTCCTCTATCAAGGAATAAAGGATTAAAAGTAAATGAATTGATGAATTTTATAAATTGATATTAATACTGGTGATTAAATTGATTAATGTTGGTGATTAAACTGATTAATGGTGGTGATTACATTGATTAATACTGGTGATTAATCTCCCAGTTAAGAGCAGCAGCCGAGCTCAGACCTTGATCAAAGTCAGAAGTCTTCGCGTGTAAATACATCCTGCCCAACACACACGTCACTTAGAGAAGCCATATATATAACTCCCGTGACCTGAAATGTGTGTGTGTGTGTGTGTGTGTGTGTCTTTCTCTCTCTGTGTCTGTCTGTTTGTCTGTGTTAGCCAAAGATTAACATTAAAGGTTTAGTTAATCGTTTTGAGCTGGGCGGTAAGACCCCCTGAGCAGAGGACCCTATGCACGAAGGGAGCTGGGTGGTACGACCCTATGCGCAAATGGAGATGGGCGATACAAACCCCGATACGACCCTATGCACAAAGGGAGCTGGGTGCTACGACCCACTGAGTACGACCCTATGCGCAAAGGGAGATGGGCGATACAAACCCTGATACAACCCTATGCACAAAGGGAGCTGGGTGGTACGACTTCAGAGTAGGACCCTATGCATAAAGATACGACCCTCCCACCCTATCTACAAATGATGACCTGACCCTGAAACGCCCATCTGCCTCAGTACAAGACCTGTACAGGGCGAGCGAGCGAGTGCATGCGCGCTTGCCGTTGGTCGTCTGTTTCCTGACGCTACCGCTAGGTGGTGGGAAACTCAAAGTCGCGCATTCGAAAATAAATTATATAAATGTCACCTTGCCTCTGTATCGTTTTCAGTGCTGCATAACTTATAAATTTGGCAACCGATTTAGAGACAAATTTCGCTACCTAAATATCAATTCTAAAGATAGATTTCGTAACGAGACAAATTTTCGTTTGTGTTTCGCTAATTTGACGTATTTGATTCTGTTAATATATTTAGAACCCTGACAACAACTTTGGATGCTGTATATATAATATTATATAAAACAATCTCAGATGCTGTTAGATACATATATTCAAAATTTTAAGAGCAAATAGTCACTCTGATAACGATATCAGTGAGATTTAATCTCACAATGATCTGTGAATAATGACTCACTCTCACTAAGACTAAAGCCATAGCACTAATAATTCACGACATTTATATTTTTATTAATCATATCATGCCGTTGAGGGGGTAAAAGGGATAATATAAAAATAATTTCGGACTTAAATTCACGCACTTGCGAATTCGGTAAATGGCTACCCGTCGCAAACCTGACCACAATTCTTCTTAGAATTAAATCTCTTAAAATGGTTATAACAACGATTATAATAATTCTGGGAGAGTAAAAATTAATTAACTTAATTAATCATGTAATACAACATGCCTTTGTGGGGGGTAAAAGGGATTATATAAATAATTTCGGACTTAAATTCAAGCACTTGCGAATTAGGCAAATGGCTACTCGTCGCAAACCGCACCACAATTCTTCTTAGAATTAAATCTCTTAAAATGGTTATAACAACGATTATAATAATTCTGGGAGGGTACAAATAAATTTATTTAATTAATCATGTAATATACTTAAGCGTTTGAGGGGAAATCATCCACACTTCGCAAAGGAGAACCACATTCACAATTACTTCAATTGCGATCATAATAATCACGATTATAATCACTCTGCAGGAATTATACAGATAATCACATGGCCCAATTTACTTTACTGAGAGGAAATCTGTGGTTATTTTGCCAAGACGACGACTGTTGGTGACAAGGAGAGACAAGCCTAGCGCCTTAAATGGTACTGCACCCACGGCCGAGATAATTGGCCACAATTTACTCTCTCTAAGAGATAATTGGCCACAATTTATTCCCAAGAGATAATTGGGCCACAATTTACTCAGCTACAGTAGAGTGGCCACCCTGGCCTCTCGCTCTCACACGCACACAAATAACAATGGCGTACTGGAGTCATGCAACAGTCACGACCAGCTGGGACTTCAGACACGACCATCCTTTGTGCACGACGAGGAACGACTTCTCTGTGTGTGGGCACGACGGGAAACGACCTCTCTGCGTGCGCACGACGGGAAACGACCTCTGTGTGTGTGTGCACGACGGGAAACGACCTGTGTGTGTGCACGACGGGAAACGACCTGTGTGTGCACGACGGGAAACGACCTCTGTGTGTGTGCACGACGGGAAACGACCTCTGTGTGTGTGCACGACGGGAAACGACCTCTGTGTGTGTGCACGACGGGAA
>JAYMFT010042436.1:0-30168 GCA_038088735.1 Panulirus argus | reverse complement strand
TGTGTGTGTGTGTGTGTGTGTGTGTGTGCGTGTGTGTGTGTGTGTGTGTGTGTGTGTGTTTGTGTGTGTGTGTGTGTGTGTGTGTGTGTGTGTGTTTCTGTGTGTGTGTGTGTGTGTGTGTGTGTCAGTGTTTCTGTGTGTGTGTGTGTGTGTGTGTGTGTGTGTGTGTGTGTGTGTGTGTGTGTTTCTGTGTGTAGTGGAAGTGTGTGTACACGGGAAGGCTATTGCCAACGGCTGAAAATGTTTAGTAGCGGTCTGTAAAAGCTGTAATGGGGGTCGATGCTGTTATGGTCTCAAACTGGAACTCGGAGACGAGGAATATCTGAAGGAAGAAGGTGAAGGTGAACAGGATTGGTACTGTATCTTCTCACGCTATAGGATGAGGTCCAGGTGATGGTTATAAGGTCGAAAGGATCAGCATGTTGAGCATCTACTACTAGGTGGTGTACAAGGGACCGGCTATTATCTTGCGTGCCTTTCGTCTTTTCCAGTAGTAACCGTTGTTTGTTCGATAAAGGAGGAAAATTACGTGGGTAGGCAAAGATGAGTCTTGGAAGAATGAAAGTTTTATAGATGATTTTGAGATTAAGTGCAGGGAGTCCAGGTGCTTTGAGTGGACGGATAACCTAGAGCCGGTAGCTGGAAGCTTTGGTAATTGTGCTGACGTGTTTATTCCAGCATAGTTTGTCTTCCAAAGTGACTCCGCCTGGTGCGCTGAACCACCCTAGGCGGGAAGGGTCTCGGGGCCCAGTGAGACTGCAAAGTTGACATGTTTGGAAGGAAAGCTAAATGTGCATAATGTCTTGGTTTGGTTCGTGATATCGTTGTTGTCGGCAATCCAATTGTGAAGGCTACTAGGGGTATCGTGGAGAGCAATATAGCCGGGAAAGCTGTTGTCAGAGCAGAAACCACTGGTTGAGTCCTTAACCTACTTCCAGGTACATCCGTTAGGGCATCATTTATATGGATTTGGAGGCATAAGGACCCCGTAGGACGCCGCATTTGTAGGACTGTAAGGTGGAGATGGCCCACCGGAAGTGGCCAGCCAGACTGCGCTCACCCAGGAGGATTGACAGCCATCGAGTGAAACTTCTCCGCAGCCGAAGGTTCATGGCTCTGATGATGATTATGTTATGGTTGACTAGAGCGAAAGCTTTGGAGAAGCCAGTGAAGGTGAAAGTCACAGAACGACAGATGAAGTCTCGAAAGCTGGCGAGGCAGTAGGTATTGATGTTAAGGAACTGCTGAAGGGTTATTGAACTTGCAAGATCTGCGTAACCTCAGGAGTATGCTGGGGATCTAGGTGATTCCAATGGATCGTAACTAAGTGAGAGACTGTGGATCTTCTTGACTCCGGTACTGAAGAACTAAATACATCTCCCTACCAGCAGGGCATTTTTATCGCCGGAGAGAATCACTGAAGAGTATCATAAGTAATTCAGTGATGTAGTGCAACACTTTACTTTGCACTGTGTGGCCGCCTGGTAGCTCCAAATTCATGCACTGAACCTGAGAGTGAGGAGGCTACGCAGTAGGTTGGAGGGCAGGTGGGTCAAGAATGGGGAGTCTGTTGCAGGTGGTGGTGAAGTGATTGTTGCTAGAGTTGAGTATCTGCATTGGAAAGGTGAGGAACTCAGGAAGAGGAAGTCTGATCGTTCATAACACTGAACCTTTTCGGTTTCCGTGCGTGCGTGTGTGTTGTATTTTACGTGGAAGAGTTTTACAGTCATGTTCCCCTTCGATTGATTTTGTATATATGTACCATATCTGTACTTTTTAATACACACACACACACACACACACACACACACACACACTTGCCTAAACCAGGTACCCATTTATCGACCAACTGTGAGGGTAGGATGAATTTCTGGGTTGACTATGGCCTGACTGCCGCTCCCAGGACTCGAACCCGGGCGGGCCTTTGCGTGAATCATGGTCAGCTACGCTAACCCCCTCCACCACGGAAACCTGTGTGTGAAGCTAGTGAAGCGAGAGTCGTGTTAGGGTGAGTGTGTGTGTGAAGCTAGGGTGATGCGACATAGCCAAGGGTGTCCGACGAGACAATAGAATACCTAAGTGACGAGACATCAGAAGAAAAATCTTTGTATGTTACACAGAGAGCGAGGAACTCCACACTGTACCCTTTGTGCCTCTGTGAACCCAGATTTGATCCATGTCAAGGCAAGTCTTTTTTTTTTTTTCATTTTCTAAGTAATGCTTTCTCTTTTTCTCTCTCCTAAATAAACATTTTTATATTCACGACAGAGAGTAAGCACAGATAGACTGGAGTCCGATTCTCGGGTGTAAAATGGTAAATGATTTACAGTATATATATATATATATATATATATATATATATATATATATACGGATTTTTGTAAGGCAGATAACACTTGAACCAAACAAACACCGTTGACCAAGATATATTCAAGCGGCCCGATCAGATGAAAGAGAAACCCCACGATAAGGTCCATGTTGGGACTGTGTTCCGGGCCCAAGCTTAATGACCTTCCATGGCTGACCTGTAACGACTTGGTTATGTCACTCGTAGGCACATTAATCATGTGCTAACCCTCTGACCTCTCGTTTATTCTGAGCGGTCACATCTATTACTGTCTTCCTCCATAGGAGGGAAACATGTTGTTTTCGCTTAGTTTGTTCTTTGTCTCCTTTATTCTTTCCAACGGTCAGCACCCTAACTCTGGTCTTTGATCTGACCCGTGGAAGGGGCGGGTCAGACACTAGTAGCATCAGGAACGTAGTGAAGGTGCGTTAGCCACGGTAAAGAAGTTTTGCGTCAGAGCTGAAGCGAATTTAGGTTTAGCGAGGCTGTAGTTTAGGGGAGTTCGGTGGCGCCTCCCTCCGTAGTGAAGATGTTGGTGACTGACAATGCAGGGAGAGACAGACGCACTACATTCGCTCACGAATTTTGACGCTTCTAGTTAAATGTTCCTTTTTTGCAAATGTTGCGTTTCACTGCAGGGTAAATCTCATGGGGACTGGGCGTCCCAGCCCTTTGGCAGCATGTGGGGATGAGGACCCCTTAGTTGTGCAAGAATGATGCCCACAAAAGATGCTTAACTGTATGAACTCGATCCTCCCCATGTCAGCGGAAACAGAGTAAAAGATGATAGATATATATACATTATCCTACGTTTCAAGTTTGTTATTCAAATTCGCATCTACGACTATTTATGCAGCTCTTGTCATTAATGTAAATTAGTATGGTGCAACATTTTCAGGGTCTGTGTATTTATGATCCTTGTTGCAGACGGATTGTATCTGCTGCTGTTGCACACAGGTTCTGTGTGGAGTTATATACGGTTCTTGCTTCGTAAACTTCCTACTAAATCTGATTGACTCTAGTAAGAACAAACCGTAAAAACTACAGTCCATTAGACCTGCACAGAACGAGGAAAAAGAATGGAGGGATAACAAACTTTTAACTGGACACGACACAGATGAGAATGAGACAAGAAACGGCTGAATGGGGGAATTGGGAGAATGGAACAAGGCAACAGTCAAATGGCGTCGAATTATCTTCCTCTTTTCAAACTTGTTATTCCAGTTTATCCATTAAAATGTTTGTGGGAAATTATTGTCATTAATGCCTTTCGGAATTATAGGCTGAGAGGTTTCTTGTTTGTCTTGCTTTCGTATACGTGAAGTATATAATTCAGCAGCTTTCACCAAGTTCCTACGGTGTGTGAAATAAGAATATGTGTGGCAACAGTGGCATGAGGGATGTGAGTCTCACTGGCGATGAATCGCTATACTGTGAAGGGAGAACAGGAGTAAGGACTGAGGAAAGTTAGCCACAATACGCATGACGATGCGGTCAGTCTGTTGTGCGGCAGACATCTAGGTGGCGCTGCAGTGTGACTGTCAGTACTGTATATGTTACGTGCGTTAGACATTCTTGGTAAGTGATCATTAACTGCTAATGGTCATTAAATCTGTTAACGTACAACATTATTCGCACTCGGCCAACTGGACATGAGGTCACTATTCATCAGTGTATTAAAGCAGTGGAGCATCACCTGTGTCGTCACTAATGGGTAATTATGGCTGCCTCTAGTGCTACTTGCTCCCCTGGTGGCCGACATCACGACTATTACAAATAAATCACTAGCTGGCACTCTCCTCCTCAGTGACCATCAAGGCGTTCGCCTCATTGTAATGGTGAATTGGATCTAAGTGCCGTCTTAGTCAACGAGAAGTTTCATAAAGTCGAGATCGACTTCCAGCTGATTTGTGACTTACCAAGTTGCCACTCACGGTGACACGAGGCTTGCTGACGGAGTAAAACTGGATATATCCAGGTGAATCGATAGTACTGAGACAGCAACAGTTACAAATACTTTAGTGTAAGGTAAACAAACACATACCGCAGCTTAAAGCTAGAGGACCAGTGAGCTGGACAACAGGCGTGTTTATTTTTTTCCATTTCAAAAAGTTTATTGTCGAGATATACATAGAGAAAGCGTTCCAGTGATACGTACAGTGACGTTCTTCGTGGACTGGTCCCTCGCTTGCTGTGGACCTGTTCTGCTCCGGACACCATAACACTGGACAATGTGCCAAACAAAAGTTTTTTTCTGGTAATGTAATGAAATTTCCTCTGGTTCTTGTGGAAAAACGTATAAACTGCTTGCTTGAAATACATGCTTAGACCGTTAAATCCGGCGGGTACATTCTGAAAATTTGGCGTTATTAGGACGGGAACGATTTATTCACATTTGAACCAAAACACAAGGGATCTCTTGCCAAGCGGAGCACGTACTCCTCGCGTTCATCGATGGAATGCGGTAAGTGACAAAGTAGAATTCGGCTCAGAATATTAGCAGGGGCGTATCCAGTAGGAAGCGGCGACGAGGGCATACGCCGCCCCCTTGAGCTATAGAATACAGTAAACTTAACGATGACGATCACTGATATACTTTTGCGTTTATTCTAATCCTATTAGTCTCATGAAAGGAAAAGTAATAGTATATCTGTATATACGTAACTGTTTCAGTAGTTTACTCCAAGTGACCAATGGAACACCGTTGTCAGTTTCACTACCTCCCAAAAGACTAACGTAAGTTTATCATTACGAAATTGTCTCTGCCAACAAAAGCATATTGATTTGTTTATCACATAAAACTCCCTCGATTATTACTATGAGCTGTTTTATGTTACCAGGTATCATTAATCTGTTTTCATTCAAAACTGGCCTCCGGCCTCGTAATAAACTTGGGTACAACAGCTGTGTTCAGTTTCAGGAGAATTTGATTAACTTTATTCATTGAATTTAACATCGAAATAACCCATAAGCACTAAGTTCTGTCAGATACAATGAGTTCTTACATAACACTATTGTTTTGAGCTTTTCATCATTATCTTCGCGATTTCTTGATTCGCCCCTTACCCTCGAACCCCCTTGCCCTTATCCAGGATACGCGCCTGAACATTAGGATTAGGATGCACCAGTGTCGTGATATCGTAACAGGTAAGGATAAAATGTTGCCACATTTAGGGAATTATTCTAGCTTGTCAGGATATTCATTGTCAGTCTATTAATATTTTATCATACATGTACTTTTAGATGTGTGTATGTGTGTATAATGTTTCTGTCAAAGGTAAGTTTCATTTGCATTTGTGAAATATTTAAAGGCGTTTTCTGTTTCCACTGTGTTGGAAATTTCTTTTATATTTGGAGTTATCATCATCTCGCGTCAGTGTTAGACAGTGAAAGTGTATTTGGCTCAGACTTCCGTCAATGTCAGCATCAGACTCAGCATCAGGTGTATCATGTGAACCAAATATCTTTTAAGCCACTGTATTCACGTCTCGTCAACTTTTCATACTGGCTCTCTTAGGGAGTGACTGTGACTGTGTTTACGATCATGAAAGCTGATTCGTGTTGAGCTACTGACTGTATGCAGGGTACGTACAAACCCCTGATTAGATGTTTTACGAATATTCAGATATACGCGACTTTAGGAGCTGTCATCATTTAGGATGTTCTAGGTGCCCAATTAGATATCCTGACGGAGATTTAGCCCAGCTCTAGACAGTTATTGGGATTCTTCTACAACCTTCCTGAAGGAGGTCTCAGGGCTTACTCAAAGGAGACAGTTTGTGAAGAGAGTTAGGACGGTAGAACTCAGTTTTTGGTGTATGGTCCAAGTAGACGAACATAAAGCTATGAACGTCTCTCTCTACGGT
Source organism: Panulirus argus (assembly GCA_038088735.1). Lineage (NCBI taxonomy): Eukaryota > Metazoa > Arthropoda > Malacostraca > Decapoda > Palinuridae > Panulirus > Panulirus argus. Next base: position 23,955 of record JAYMFT010042436.1, on the reverse strand, counting down.
TGGCGTAGGGACGTGTGTTGCGAATTGATGACTCTTGAAGGGCTGTCTTTCGCTGCTGCTGGAAACAAGAGAAAGTTAGACACACAGAAAAAGAGATAGAGATTTGTAGGTCTCAGATTCCCCGTTGTCAGTCTGTCAAAGTGCAGTAGTATGATTTATCTTCTGGTATATTACCTCGTTATGGCAGGTGTTACAACGTAAAGACGCGTATCTAATTATCGCCAACTTTCCTTTGGTGTTCCGTAAGAGTGAACAAGGGAAATAAATATATTAAAACCTCTTTGTAATGTAGTTAATGAGCGGAACAACAGATTATTAATGAACTAAAGGCTTTTGCAGTGTTCTAAATTGAGAAAAGCAGGATAAAATTAATTGATGAGAGGGAAGTTGATAAGGGAGGTAGTTTTTATTGGTGATTGTGCTGTATCGTACTGTATCTTAGACTAAAAAGAAAATATTGGTAAAATGTCACTGCGACATTATAATTTTCCGTGAAAAGGCATAGCATCAGTTAGACTCGCACAAGATCATGGATTTACAAACCTGTGTCGAAAATTTTAATCCAATATTTTTCAGTGCAGCAAACCACAATCCAATGGACGTCATTTTCAGACTAACCAGTTCATTTTAACGTGAGCGAGAGCAAGTGTAGTTCGATTAGATGGCGAGAATGCCATCGAAAAGTAATTTATCCTTTGAACCAAAAAAAAATCTCTAACAGGTGAAAAAAGCTGTTATGTTGTTGACGTTGGGGATTGTCTAGCCGTACATGTGATAGTCATCACGAAATGATGACGGTGACTACTACTAGACGAGGCGTTGTGGAGGGGAGGGGAGAGACGCTCATTGTGACGGACGGGAACATTCGGTACCTGTCTACACCAGCGGGACCTTCCCCACATTTTCTTAAGTTGGGTTACGGGAGATTTTAAGTAAGTTCACGTACATCATCGTAAGCTAGATTAGTTTTCTAGGAACATACAATAGATTAAGAATGGAAAGCGGTAGTAAGGCAAGTGCCAGGTGCAGTCACGGAATGAAGACGATTATTCACCGCTTGTAATTTCCCATAAATTCGTTATCAGTTAAAAAAGAAAACTGAACTCCAGGTAAACTCGTGGATGATGTGCCAGCTGGTCAGCATCAGAGTCTGCGTATGTCAGCCGGCTTCCAGCTAGAAGGAAAAGTGTTCTCTTGCTGGCTGCAGGTGTGAGTCTATGTGTCTACAACCCAGGCTAGTGTTGTGTCGTCTTCCTGCCGCTAATGCCAAAACCACTAGTGCGGTACTTAGCGGGAGACCCCCAGGCCGAGTGTGAAAACGAACGAGAACTAATTTACATTGAACGATAGTAACATTTACATACACGGGTTTATATTACACCTCTTCACCCCACCTAAGAACTGATACAAGGTCATTCGTTAACGGCTAGACACAAATGTCAGCTGTTATTCATGAGGTGGTGTGGGGATGGGGGAAGAGATTCCAGAGACTCATAATTTACAAATGAAGAGACTCATGAATACATCTGCCCATGCGAGATACCAATTTTACTCTGAACTGCCCAAGTGCTGTACCTGTTGGTTTTAACTACAATACCTGTATAGTTGAGTATCAAAATAGATTAATTGATTTTACAGTTTGGTGAATAGCTTGCAGCCTAGCATTAGTGGCCTTGTTAGTATCGCTTTATCAGTGCAGTTTGATAACATAGAGCACCGATGTAAGACAATTCTTCAAAGGAGAACGCCAAAACTAGAATAGGCTACAGTGGTTGTGTACACCACTGTGGCGCGTGGCTACTGGCGCTCTATGGATTAGCTAAGTCTAGGATGAGGATCTTGTAGGCGGGGAGGTGAATATCAAACGACACGCCTGAGGAAGCTGTACCGAGTCCTCGGTCTGGATAGGTAGAGACCAATGGGTCGATACAGATTCCACCAGGCGTGTGTTGGGACATTAGGTAAGTTGCAGGACTGCCGTCCACGATAGTATCATCTCTGGTCGCGTACGCCTCGCTGTTTGCCAAATGAGTTATAAGACAGATATTCACACATATACACGACAAATTTGTCTGTGAAATTTTTGTATTACTTATTGATATTGTTCATGAATATCATTAAAAAAAAAAAGAATCTGCATATCGTTTTAAATCCCACAGAGGGAGTGGCTGGCAGCCCCAAGGCCAAAACCCCTTCTCTGCAATGTTGTCTGGTTCGTTCTGTATCGACTGATGTGTAACAGTTCGTTTATTACAGTAATCAACACGCATTGTTTGCTCTATCATGGAAAACAAGGTGTAATAACTAGTAATTAGCATATGAATTTTATTGCTCCTCCCTTCCCGTGGTATTGTAATTGCCTCGTTTCTCCATCCGCGTATCTGTGGATGTCTGCGTCCGCGGGGAGGAGATTCTTCACTTCGTTAATGGATTTCATGTCTGTGGAGTTTTGCATGGCATTTACAGTCAAGCATATGCGCGTGAAGCACGCACGAGTTAGGCCACGCACACGTGCCCGAGTCGAGAGCAGGCAAGGCGTCGGTGCCTTTTGTAACCTCTTGACTCTCCCTTGAGTGAATCCTTACGGAGAGAAGAAACCTTAGTTCTAGACGTATTTTGCCGAGAGGAGACTTGCTGACCGAACAAGATCCAATGGTGATAGCCTTTCCTATGTTACTACTGTCTGGTTATCCTCTCTGGGTGACTCTGGAGAATCCTATTTTGTAGCTCTACATTTGGAAAGCTTTAGGTTGGATTTGGTACTCCGGACTGATCTCCAAGCTCATTATATTGGTTTTTCACCCCTCTTCTGTTCTCTCGTATCTAGTTTCCTCTCTGGCCGGTCCATCTCCGTAACCGTTGATGGCTAAACTTTTCCTTTTCCCTTTTAACAACCACGTCGCTCAGGGATCCTGTCACCTTTGTTCTCCTCTTTGTATATGATTTCTCTTTTTCACCACAAATTATATTCACCCACGTGATGACGATTCAACAAAGAATTCTTTCAGTTCTTTCAAATCTGCCCCATTTTCTCTTGCTCAATTCACGTCTCGTTCCGTCACAACTTCCACCATAAACTCAGATTTGGACAGGGTTTCCCGTTGGTGCAGCCATAACCAAGTTAGGTGTAACACCTTTAAAACCAAACTTCTACCTATTGTTTTTTTTTCCTAGAATTCCTTACAACTTTCCTAGCTCCTTTGATGGCTATTTGATTTCGCCACTGAACACATTAGACATAGTTAGTTTCGTTCTAACATGTGTTGTGACGTGGAAACCCGACATCATGTACCAAAGTCGGCCCCTACAAATGTGGGAGTCTTTTCAGATACTGGTAATTCCTGTCCTACAAACTGTACATAGGAGTGATTCATCCTTGTATCGAGTACTACTCTCACATATAGAATCGCTTTAGCTCTGCATACTTGGCATAATCAGGTCTAAGGCAATAAGACGTAACAACTCTCCCAATACCGCTTCCTTCTTCTATATCACTTCTGTTTCTGCTCTCGAAACTAACTGTCTGTGTGCCCCCGTTATCAACTAGATTACATCATACTCAACAAGCCTTTGCCTAGTGTGTGGCTTGTAACTTAGGGGTACGCAGTTGTGATGTCTGTTTCTTTCATTACACCGATAAGGTTAGAACACTTTACCTCCTCTTATGTTTCTAAATTTTTCCCTTTTTAAAAGATCGGTTTTACATTCTCTCAAAAATTCTGAGTCTTCTTATCTCCTGACTTTATCTTTTCAGCCCCTTATTTATATTCTCTTTAAGGTTTCTGTGTCTGGAACCCTTGATAAAAAGAATAAAGAAAATACTTTTAGATGCACAACTGTGGGCTGTTTCGGTTCCCTTTTGTTTTCCTTTAACTGGGTAGCAGTCGATTATGACAGACCTCGGTGTAAATATTCAGTTTTCCTGTTATCTGTGAATTCTTTCTTGTTATGAAAGAAACTTGCATCTTCTTGTGATAGATCACGGTTAGTGCAGTACCTTTGCATGACCGGTTGCTTCGACAGTTTTCACCATCTCCACTTTTTTTACATTTCCGTCGCTGTCGTTTCCGTCGTCTGTCTCTTACGACTTCAGTATACATCGTTGGCAAAACTCACGTCATCTCTCTTGGGGGCTCCGAGGAGTCCTTCGCTCACTAAGAGCTTCTCCAGGTTCAAAGGATAAGTTGCTTTTCGATGGAATTCTCATTTTCTGTGCTACTCGAGTCTTCCTCTTGCAGGGTAGCGTACCTTCCTGCTGGAGATAAGGTCACTCGGGCCAAGAGCTCATATGGATTTTTCTTGAATTTCGTATGGAGGATTTAAGGATTACGCAGACGGCTAACCGGGAACGTTTCTGAGAGACGATTCGTCGACTCCTCAGACGTCTCAAAGCCTAACCATTTAAGTCATACGTAGTGAGAAGGTATGTGGTCGCAGAATTACCTTTCAACACCCGAAGAATGTGTTCGATTTTTTTGGGGAGTGGTGGTGATATAACTTGACATCTTTCATGACGCGAGCCTTTGTTAGGCCTAAAGCCCAGTTAAACAACCAGTTTTTTTTTTCATATGTGAATCATACTGCGGTTATGTAACGTGTAAGGCTAACCTGCACTGTGTGACGAAGGATCTCGAACGAAGCTAAGAACTGTTGAGTAATGAGCTAACTCTTTACTTCTGTCGCTCTTATTACGGTTGAATGACGTGGATGAGATCCCGAACGCCCTGTGAAGTCGAACACGGATACCTGAGTAATTCATCACGATAACAGTATTGTCGATATTTTCATTTTGTAATTGCAGCTCTAGATGAAACCATTTCTTGCAGTTTATTATATGTATAAGAGTGTTAGTTGCTCTGAACGCGTGTCAGTATAGAGACACGCGCAGCATTACAAACGTAATAAGATAATTCAGTATAGAGACGTGCGCAGTATTATGTAGTAAGATGATTGTCAGAATAGAGACTTCATCATTATTTAATAGTAAGAATCTTTTTAGTTAACCGGCCGGTTATCACTTCAATCCACTAGTGCTGGTGGCCACTAGAACCAACTAATGGGTAGGATGATTTATTCAGAGTAATTGTCGAGTCGTGGGAGATATTCAGACATTGTGAGTTTTGTGACTCCGTGAGACGACATAGTAAATCGCGAGGAAAGCAAAGTTGTTCACTCCTCCCACGTGATAAATACCATAGCTCACCTACAGAATTCCAAGAGTACCGTGGCGTCCGATGAGTATCGTGATTCACAATGACCTGCTGTGTTCCATGGATCATTCGGAACACCTGCTCAGAACCACAGTTCACATAGATCACCTGGTGGCCAGTGAGTCTAGCTCATACCACCTGGTGAACAACCCAAGTCTCCAAGACCATCTGGCGTGTATGATTTTTCACTCGGACTAAATGGTAGTAGGTCTCGTGGGTCCCCCAGACCACTCACCGGGTCCCGCGGCTTTCCCTAGACAAAGTGTGGAGGGCAGGGGGCGAGGTAAGGGTGAATCCTACGGCTCCTCCGTGCCACCTGGTGATACTGCAGGTCAACCAAGCCACCTGAGGAGTCTTTTTTTTTTTTTGGCTCATTCAGACCACTTGAAGAGTATTGTGACTCACCCACAACATCTGGCTATTGCACGTCATTGACATCTCCCAGTGAGGTACCTTTCTTTACTCAGGTCATCTGAGCGGTACTGTGGTTTACTAAGATCGTTTGATGGGTACCTTGGTTCACTCGGATCATCTGATGGGTACCATGGTTCAGTCAGATCATCTGATGGGTACCGTGGTTCACTCAGATCATCTGATGGGCACCATGGTTCGCTCATTATCTGATGGGTACCGTGATTCACTCAGGTCATCTAATGGGTACCGTAGTTCACTAAGGGTACTGATGGGTACTGTGGTTCACTCAAGATCATCTGATGGGCACCATGGTTCACTCATCATCTGATGGGTACCATGGTTCACTCAGGTCATCTGATGGGTACCGTGATTCACTCAGACTTAATAGTTCTAAGGTTCACCTAGATTACCTGGTGTATACTGTGGCTTATCTAGCCCACCTGGCAGGTACTGTGACTCACCTAGACATCTAGTGGCTGCATAACTTACCCAGACCACTTTGTGAGTACTGTGACTCACTCAGACCACCTGGTGGCTAATATGACTTCCCCAGATCACCTGGTGGATACTGTGACTCACCTAAGCCATCTGGTGGGTGCTTTAAGTCACCTGAGCCACCGAGTGGGTTATGTGGGTCACCAACACTAGTGATGTGAACCCTGATCTGTAATTATTCATGTAATTCAGTAGATCAGTATTGAGAAACCCCCCTGTGAATACCGAGGCGCGTGAGTGAATGTGCATGTACGTGCTTAAGTTGCGTGTGTGCCTGTGTGTGGGTCTTGGAAGACGTCAAGTCTTGATCAGGTGCCTCTGAGAAGCTCTCTCTACTCTGTAATTTCTGAGAATAGGGTCTAAAGCAGCATTTTGATAGTTTAAGCAAACATTACGTAAGGACTACTTGATACACTCAATACCTTATCAAGAGAACCCGGTGGTTTATCGTTAATCACTTATAGTCAACAAATTCATGGAGGGGTTAAAGATAAATGTATAGATTTATCGCCCTCTATTTAGCGTTGCGGTTTGTGTAGCTGGACTGTCAGACCCCTGCAATATTGCCAGAATTTACATCTTTTCCTTTTGACGCCCTAGCTCTTCTTTTATCACTGAAACGATCGTTTTTAGTTCATTACTGTACATTCACCTTTGTTTGCATTATGATAGATATAAAAAACTACAAAGGAAACGTGATAATCTATCTTGGGAGGTATATAGAGTTAATCCTTTGACCTCCTTATGGCAAGATGAGGACGGGCGAGCATACTAAGTGGCAACTATACACACCGCCACCCTCACTCAACCTATTAGCTTTTATTACACTCTCTGTCATGTATAATGCCACATTATACTCTTGACATACTATAAGTTTGATATATTCTTGATCATTTCTCATATAACTGACCATCATTAGGCACCAGAGTTCGTATGAAACACGAAGAAATAAGGCAGATGAGCATATTAGACATTGTTTTGGTTATCCAAGACCTTTGGCCTTCCCTGCTGTGAACCTCGCCTTACCAAACTTTGGTTACATCAACCCTCATAACTCCTCTGAATTATTTGTTCCCCTAATGACAAACCTACTTTTACAAGATTTCTGTCCGCCGAAAGTGTACCAGTAAACCAAAGAGTGGAAAAAAACGAAAGAAAGTCCAGTAAAGGAGGTTAATAGATCCGGAGATTTCACGGATCTCCACAGCGTTGTCGAAGTAATGTCTACAGACACAGCTTAATCCTGTGATGTTATCAAGTGTAGCAGTCTACAGGTTCGATAAGATCCGTAAGACAATTGTCCTTTTTGCTTGTCACGGAGCAGTTCATACGTTTTTCATTTACATTCCGTTATGATGATGTAATGGGTAGGCATCAGCCGCTCTGTAGACACGGATCATTAGGGATTCACTACAATAATTACGAAGACGTAATAGTTTACTGCTACAAGAATCCTCATTAGGTAGTACGTGTGAAGTAATTTGACAACTTCCTTGCTAAGAAGCTCTTTCCCCATCGCACCCTTCCTGCGCTGGTAATCCCCGCCGGACAACACCCTTGCGAAATAATTCCTCCATTAGATGACTTCCCCGCGAGAAAATTCCCCCTGTAGACAACTCCGCCACTGGCTCTCTCACCCGCCTGACAACTCCGTCATAGGACAGCTCCATTGCGCAACTCCCCCTCTGGACAGCACCCCCATTGGACTCGTACCCCTGTACAGGACAAATCCCCACTGGACAATAACCCAGCTGGACACCTGTCCATCACAGAGCTAAGGTTGTGTTGGTTGTAAGATAACGTACATGCCTGAACGCTAGATTACATAATGTGCGCCAGATGATTTGGAAAAGAGAGGAAAGGTAAAAAAGTAATTGGAATGGTAAGTGGGGGAAGTTCGCGACAGTGCTCAGTACTGGATTGTACAGAGATTGATGGTCAGAGATAGAGACTGATGAAAAATGATGACATTGTTGATGATGTAATGTGACAGTGACACAGCATATTTTGCAAAGTTATTAAAAGGACAAGATAATAAAAACATCAATTATGGTTTGATGGTGATTGACAAGTTATAGTATGGAAGACAGCGACGATTAGTTACTGACAGCATGAAGCAAAGAACAATGAGCGATGCAGATGATAGTACAAACAGACCTTGAGACAATATATCAAGAAAAAAATTAAACTGGTAAAAATCATAGGGACTTGCATTGGCACCAAATTGCAAAAACTGACCGGAGATAAAACGAATCTGGTACGTGGAAGGGAGAAACTTAAGCAACGATTGAAGAAAAAATGGGATAAAAGAAAATGGATAGACGGTGTTATGACTATAGTGCATTATAGTAATGTTCTCACCTCACAGTTCCGTATTTGACCACCATAGGAATGTAGAAAGCAACCGCAGAAGTCATTTGTTCATATTCAGCTTCTATTTTCTTTCTTTTCTATCAAAATTCATAACTCCCGCCTAAGAACGGCTAAAATCCACCTTGTAGCTTTGCTCCCTAAGGGCATTAGTTGCTTACCCGCTAACGCTCCACACTCGCTGTTCGCTCAGCTGCCGCAGTAGTGCCAAGGTCCCTGCAGTCCCTCTCTCTATATAACGTCGACGGACCATTGTTACTTCATACCTCATAGCATTTCACCAAGAATCCAAGTAAATCATCCATTAATGTCCCACCTATCACCCTTACTTATGGCAAAAAATTTGCCACATATACGTATGAAATTTTAGTAGTAAGCCGGTGTCCCTGGTGACATTGGCAACAATGGCCGAGGAGTCCTGATGGGCCAATCTCATAATGCCGCGGCGTCCGACGGTGGAGACCTTGCACCACAAAATTTACCTCGAAATTTCATTATTCCCTCCTTATTCTAAAACCAGTTCATCCCATTACGTCATTTATGTTGTTAGTCTTGCCGGATTATGCTAGTGGAAGAGCGTATGGAAGAGGAATAGAAGAGTGAGGGAGAAAGGTAAGTGTGGGAGGGAGGGAGTGAGAGCGTCTGTTGACAAGGTTGAGGGGGAACCACACCACCCGAGACTTGTCTCACTGGGTCCCGGCCTGTGTCCGTGTGTGTGTATTTTGCGTGTGTTTTACGTGTATGTGTTCGTGTGTGGTTTGTGTGTATTTTGTATATGTGTTCTTGGATCCACGTAGGTATGGTGAATGATTTTGTCTGTTTGTCCGTGTGTGTGTGTGTGTGTGTGTGTGTAGATATGATAATGCTCGTGTGTGAATGTTTGCGTGCATGTTTGTGTGTGTGTGAATGTGTGTGTGTGCTTATTAGCAGTGTAAGAGGAAGGAGTTTCACACTCATGGGATCCTATCTCTTTAACTTTCTCTAGTACCATACACCTTTTTAAGCTGCTGCATGATGTTCACAAATAACATTCCATCATTCACTTTATTCCACACATCCAATACTTAAATACTCAGAAAAAAAAAGGCGTACTTCTTGACTACTTCTAACATTTTTCTCCCTGAATTTCACGTTATGTTTGTGGGTTATTCTCTCCCTATATGTTTCATGTTGTGGCATATTTTGAAAAACTATTGACTGTTGACAACACCAAACACGATTTAAAACTTAAAAATTGTGATCAGGTCGCCCCTCACTCTTCCTTCTTTCATGGTGCGTGTGTGTGTGTGTGTTGTGTGTGTGTGTGTGTGTATGTGTGTCTGGCTCCCCCACGGCCACAGACAATCAGAGATGGTCACCACACCCGGCCATGGCTCCGGCCGGCTCTCTCGTCCTGTGTACCTTTAGTGTAAACCAATTACCTTTCTTTGTTTCTGGCGATGCCTTGAACTGTGTCTGCTGCTGTGGATGGATGACTTCCTCAGTGCTGTCTTTAGTACCATTCTATAACATTAGCTTTCTTGTTTTTTCCTCCCTTACAATATCAACTGTTTATCCTGTTGTTAGCTGGCTCTTGATAGTGTCACTTCATAGTCTCTCAACTGTCCTTAGATTTGTACGTGCCACGGTCTATTGCGCAGGTAGTTGGCATGCGCAGCGCTAATGCAACGATGAGCGGACGATTAGAACTGAGCGGAAGTCTGTTTGATTTGTCCCTATACTTCAGTCTCCACTGTAATCTCTCTTTCCTTTCGTAACTATCGCCATTTCTTCCTACTTTCGTCTACAGTTCTGTCTTTGCTTGTGGCTCTGTTTATCTGCCTGTTTCTGGTTTGATTCTGTCTTTATCAACGTACCATTTTGTTTTTCTCGCTCTATCTCCATGTCGTGTTCTGTTTTTGTCTTTCTTTTGCTCTTTCTATACCCATAATTCTTTTCTTCGTCTCATATCGCAAAAAAGATTCTACTATGAGCGAGTCCTTCCACTGAGCAGACCTCCCATGAGCCATTCCCTTCGTTATGCAGACTTTCCATGACGCATTCCAGCAGTCCCGTCATACAGTCCCTTCATGAGGCAACTCCTGCTGTGAGACATACCTTTCTCCTTACGTGAGATGGACCTTCAGTGGGACAATCACTTCCAGGGAATAGACCTTCTTTGAGTCATCCCTCTCGGTAAAGACCTCCTGTTACCCCACTGGCAGTCCTCTTGAGGCAGTCCCGCTGTGAGAAATAAATATGTCCCAGTGAATAAGACATACACCATTCCTAGTTGTCCGACAGTGTGACGCAACACTAGTAGTTACCGTCCTAACCACCTCCATCCTTCCTCATGTTCCTGCAGCCTTCTTCCCTCTACAACCGCCGGACCCCCTCACAGCAGCTCGGGCTCCACAACACTCCCACAACCCCTCCAGTCCCTTTCATCTCCTCTAAAAAAAATTCTCAGTTGCTCTCAGACCCCGACTGGCATCCGGCCCCTCAAGAGTGGCTAATGATGGTGTGTTGTGCCGCACGCTTCCTCGCAACTGCCCTGCCCTCTCTGCTCCCCCCAACCACCTCCACACCCTTCTCTCCTCCTCCTCCTTGCCCCTCTCTGTTCCTTTCTGTTCCTCTCTTCCCCCCCCCTCCCCGTTTATTCACACAGCCCACCCCATTCTTCGCCCTCATTCTCGCATCCTGTCTCGTTCCACTTACCTGCCTCATCCATATAACCCACCTTTCTTCTCTCCCTTACTATCACACCTCGTTTCTCTTCTTAGTGTCGCTCTCTCCTTCCTCATCGTCACGCCAGTCCCTTTCCCAAGCCTTACTTCAACGTCCTATCCCTCTCCTCCTGTTCCTGCCCTCGCCCCCTAATCTTCGCTTAGCGTCTCTCTATTCTCACTTACTCTCATACCCCCAGCCCTCTCTCCTTCCTTATCTTTGCCCTTTATGCCACCTTTTTTTTTTTTTATATAACAGCCGAAGTGGCACGTACCCCAATCGAAGTCATGCCCTTTGAAAAAGAAAATATCTTTAGAGTATTGAATAAGATGCAACGGGGAGAGAGCTCCTCCGTTGTTAAACTATTGAAAATGGAAAGTTTACAAGAAGAGGAAAAGAAGAGAGAAGGAAGGAGAAATAATCACAGCTCCGTTATGTGAGGACCGGAGGAAGTTATCATACCGGTCACTCGACCGAATTCGGATTACATCAGTTGTATAGAATTAGCAACAAGTAGCACTTCCCGCCACATTCGTACATATCTTCTATTAACTTCTTCATATAGAATATACAGAGAAAATGAATGTAATCTAGTTTTTGCTATACAAGAAAATGTACAGAATATAAGTTAGGAAAGGTCGTTCAGGTAATGCCTTTAATATGTTGATATACATGGAATTATTATGGAATATTTAAATCCTCGTGCGGCTGGTCTCCACACACAAACTATGGGAAGCAGCAGCCAGGCGCGACAGCGGGCCTAGTTGCTGTAGGGGCTGCGACACTCGATACAACTCATGAGAGCAGTAGCCGAAATGGCACTTGTAGAACCAAGAGAGAGAAGCAACACGATGGACGGAAGAGTTGGTCGAAGAGTAGTGGCAGAAGGGGAGTTGCATCTCCTCTCTGTTCTCTCTCATCCATACACCCTCATGACTATTTTTTGCTTATCCTTACGTCCTCATACCTCTTTCCTAACTCAACCTTACACTCTATCCCCTTCATTTTATCCCTCTCCTGACATCCCATTTCTTTCCTCTCCCTCATCCCCACACCTATCCTTCTCCTCCCCCACATCCCGCCCTCCCGTCCTTCCCCCACCTGTTCCCCTCCTCCTCTCAGGGCTGACCATAAACTCTCATATTATTGCGAGAACCATGATTTATCATTTTATTTATTGTCTGTTATTGTTCCGTGTCCACCAGGGGCCTGAGACACCGTTGATTCTTTCTCTCTCTCTCTCTCTCTCTCTCTCTCTCTCTCTCTCTCTCTCTCTCTCTCTCTCTTCAAAACATTTGGAGTATGCGTTTTTTATATACTACACATTTTTTACCTTTTGCAGTCTTCATTTAAACCATATAAAGATCTTCATATCACAAGGAAATCTTAAGAGTTTTTTAACAGAACTTATAGTTCTTTGCCCAGCAAACCCAGGCTCCAGTCACGGCTACCTACCTGTCGCGAAGGTCCGGCCAAGAGTTGTTAAAAAAAAAAAAATGAGAAAGCGAAGGTGAGAAAAAGTGGAAAGATGAGGATATTTGTATGATACACTTACGGAAAAGAGGCTGAATTTAACCGAGAACCTAAGTTAAATCGATAAAATAAGACCAGTAATTCTGATAGTGTAAGATGGTTGTAGACATCGACGCTCTTCTTAATTCACGACAGTAATACTTCACCTGGCCGATTACAGTCTACAAGCTACTGACACGGGAGGTTGTAAGATGGTTCCGGGCATGACTTCCGTACTCTTAAGTCAGAAGAGCATTTCTTCCGTGGACAGCTGCTGTGTACAACCTACTGACACGGATGGTGTAATATGGTTCAGGGCATCACTTCAACACTCTCTATCGTATGTGCTTAAACGTATCTCTGGTACTGCTTTTAACTGCTCTAACTGGTAAATCATTCCATATGTTAACAATCCTGTTGAAGATTAAGATAATTCGCCTCATTTGCGGTAAAACTTTTGCCCACGAGTTTATATCCATTACTACAAGTGAAATCCGACGAATCTATTCTTAAGCAGCTCGTTAGATCGAGTTCGTCGAAGCCTGTAATGATTTTGAATACTTGTATTAAATCATCTCATAACCTCTTTTCTGACCTAAATAGATTTCATTCGTATAGTCTGCTCTAAAAAGGTTTTGTCATAGGCCGGGAATCATCTTGGTAGCTCGCCTTTGTACATTCAGTTCCTGTTGTAGATTTATTTCCATCAGCGATTTAGAGATCTTGCTGTAAAGCCCATTTCCAATATCGTTAATATATGTGAGAAAGAGAACCGGTTCCAAGACTGATCCCTGTGGCACACCACTTGTTACAACTAAGCAATTAGAGGCTTGACTATTAATCACTTCTGTTTATTTACGGCTACTTAGCCAGTTACCTAACCATCGAAGTAAAACCCCATCTCTACCATATGACTTAACTTTGGTCCGGGTATTACACTAACACTTTTAAATCTGGACGTTAGTACTAACACTATTGCAGTATGTCGTAGTACCCCCTGACTAACCGTGTTATGTAGTAAGACCACACCACAAGTGTTGCTGTTTCGTTGTATCATACACTGTACCTTACTCTGTCGTAAGGTCATAGCACGATTCTTCCTGTATTGTAAGATCACGTGCGCTAGTCCTAACGTGTCTTAAGTTCAAACTACGAACCTTGCTGTTACGCAAGACCACTCCAGGGACTTTGCTGTGTCATTAGATCATGCCATGAAAGGTCGTGTGCGTGGCCGGGGTTGACCATGACTAGCCACACTCAACTGTTCCTGTTGACTGTGTGTGGTCACTGCCACGATGAAGACACGGATCATTATCGAAGCCTTTGTAGCCTCCACTATCAGTACCTGGGGTTGTCAAGGTACCATTAGAGTGAAAATCTAATCTTAAAGAAATTATCGAAAAATACTTTAATTTTCTAGCCATTAATCTTCTCATTATGGAGCTTTTTTGTGTGTGTGTAACAAGGGCTCCAGTCATGGACATTATTCTCCGTGGAGCCAAGCCTTGATCGAAGAAAAAGAAAAGATGAAGACGTTGAAAATGATTGGGTGAGAGAAATGATAAGGGAAAGATATAAAAGAGGAATAAGATGGGTGTATGGTGTAAGCACGGAAGAGTTAGCTCTTACTGACACAGAAAGTAAGACCAGCAATCCTGGCACAGAGGATGTGTGAGTTCGTCCTGTTATATCTGCAGTATTGTGTCTCGCACAGCTCAGCAGCGCATCCCTGCTCCAGCACAACTACAAACATTTCTTCTCGCCAAACATCACTCTTACCCACACATCTCCTCACGTTATCCTTCCATTATGCTCCGTTTCCATTCCTCCTCTTCCCTTCACGCCATGTTCACCTTAGTCATCCTTTCTGTACCACACGTTCATATAATCTCGGAACACCTACCCTTCTCTTTGTCAGACAACCCAGTCTGATCTGTACCTCACTGCAACGTCATTTCTCGGTCTATTACACTTCTCACTTGACGTCCACATCTGAAAAAAAAAAAAATACTTCCTCTGCTAGTGCCTCCCCTGTCATTCTGGTATAGGAATCCCAAGACCTGTGCTGATCTACACCTCTCAACAAACACGTCCACACCCGCCGCGAGCTCTCTTGACTTTCTTGAGAACTCGGTGGAATGACCTTCCCTTAGACAAGACTTCTTTATTTTTATTAACATTCCCTCTCAGCTTCTAGCATTACTTTATTTCCTCTTTCAAAATCATGTGGTTTTGCTTTTATGCACTGTATTCCTCGTCATCTTTTTCTCGTTATATTCTTCATTGAATATGAACCTTCCAAGGCCATCCCTTGAGCTCTGTCTATAAAGCCATCAAACGCCCTCAAGGGTAATGCCCCCGTCCCCCAGCACCCAGCTCTTCCCAGCCCTTAATCCCGACCAAGCCACTCATTCCTTCATTCGTCTTAACTTTAGCGCTACTCATTCCCTGCAGCACCACCTCCAGGTGCTTCTCCCACTCCAGTAACTCACTCCGTATTTCCCATCACGTGATCTCTATCGTTAGCTCCTCTTTTGTGTCTGTTGATGATTTGTGTGTAACGGGAAGAGTTTTACGGCTCGTGTTACCCCGTCTCTTAATCTTGTATATATAAGGACCATATCTATACTTGTGTGTGTTGTGTGTGTGTGTGTATTGTGTGTGTGTGTGTGCGCGCGCGCGCATATATATTTGCTCTCTTGACATTCAGTCAACTCTCGCTCTCGCTGGGAATATTTGATTCACACAAACAAGCCCCTCCATAAGCGTACCTCACTTGTCTCTTATTGGCCATATGAAGCCATCCCAGTTTCTTCACTTACCAGTCTTCTGGACGTCTTGCCTTCTACACTTCATAATTTGATTCTACTCTCGTCTCTTAATTTTATCCTCAACATCTTCATTTCAGTCGTCGACCTCTCGTGTGCTGGTGTACACGACCATCTGAGGCCTCACACCAGCTGATGCTTAGGTGTCACTTCATCCTTCCTCCCTCCCTCCCTCATCATGCCTTTAATGTGTCACCTCACTTTCTGCTTTCCCTTCAGCATCTCTTTAATACTTCACATGACTTCCATCCTTCTCCCTCAACATCCCCTCCACTTTGTCACCTCACCTTCTCCCTTCCTCCCTCAACATCCCTACAACGTGTCACCTCACTGAACTCCCTTCCTCAGCATCCCTCCAGTGCGACACCTCCCCTCCTTCTCCCTCCCTCCCTCTCTCAACTTCTCCTCGATCACTTGGTCCACTTTGCGGCGTCGTTCCATATTTCATCTTTTTTATTGCCTTTAATACTCTATCATCTGGCGCCCTTGAACACTCTCTACAGATTCCAGGTCCGCTTCCCTTACTTGTATTAGAGTAAATATTCTACTTTCCCTATTTGTCCATCATTTCACTAGTTGTTTGAAATATTAATAAAATTTCTTCTTTTCCTACTTTGGCTTCAGTGGCAATTTAACATCCTTCCATCTGTTCATTACCTTTTCTTCGTTACAGTTTCTTAACCTTTTACAACTTTTCTGTACAGGTATGAAACACTATACCTACCTTTCTTTCAGGACCTCATCTCCCTTCATGGACATCACAATTACAACAGAAGAGCACACACTAGACAGGCGATCATATAGCTTTATATAAGTATGCAAGCACAGGCACACGTGGGAAAGCAGTACCCTAGTTAGATTTAATTATGCAAAAACACAATTTCTGCATATATCTCTTCCTAAATCTCAATCGTTTTCTGCCATATAATTTCAAAACATTACATTTGAGCCCTGCAATAACGTAAACATGTTAGGCATAACCATATCCTCCACGCTATCCTGGGGACCCCACACAGTGCATATTATCAAATCTTCAAAAGCTTCGGTCTTTGTGTGGCTGTCGCAATTATTTTTCCTCTCAGCGGTTAATCCATACCTACAGGGGTTTTATTCACCCCCGTATGGAGTACTGCTCACACATCAAGGGTCGTTCTTTTTCCATATCTTTTATCCAGAGTAGAATCGAGAAACTTTCAGTTTTATCAGTCCTCTTGTTACCTCTTTCAACCATCCCTTTACGTCCAGTGTGATGTTGCTTCTCTTTCTCTTTACTATACTGGTATTGATTCCGCCACTGGACTCGTGAGCTGTCTCTGTGTGTGTCGCAGCCACCAAGACCTGTACCCGCGTCCTATGTCTGGCTGCTCCTTCTTTCCCATAGTTCCTATGTGGAAACCAGGCCACACGAGGATTGGCCGTTATAATGCCCCCTCCTATCCTCGTTCAGTGAAGTTGAGGGGTTCTCTCTCTCATTTTGTATTGCTCTTCTCCTGTATCCTTTCAGCTTTCAGATATCAACTCAACAAATATCTGAACAGCTTAAGAAAAAATCTTTATGTATTTTATTTTTTCTTTGAAGAGCTCTTGTCATTTTACCATTTCACCAGACATTGCTTCGACTCGAGCTTGCTTTCACCCATACCATGTCCACTGCCATAACACACACACACACTCACACACGATCAGTCTCCGAGGAAGTCTTATGTAAAAGATTGATATATTCACTAAGCGCTTTTTCCGTCATAGCATTTTCATACCTTAGGGACTAAGGGTTCCTGTTTTTCATGGTTTTGATATAACCTCTGTATTCTCCAGCTGTAATCTACTACATGGGTTTCAGGTTGCAACAACTTCAATATTACGAGCAGGAAAAATGTTTGCCACGACGTCGTTGCTTTGTCTTTCAGGTTAGGAGTAGTAACACAGCCGCAGTTTCTAATGGTTGTTATATAGCTCAAGCAGTCTACCCATAAGTCACCCTCACCCACCAACATGAATAGCATACTCACAAGAAAAGACCTCGACGTCGCCCTAACTCACCAGCCTAATTACCACCTGAACAAGGAACGACTACACCGTCGCCCTTGCCGACCATGTTGAGTAGTACTCTTACAAGTAACAACCACAATACCATGCTCACCCACCAACACAAGTAGCACCAACACCATAGGTGACTCCTCCTTTTCCTCCTCCTCCTCTCTCACCCCTAGCCAGACGCCTCCCCCTACTTCACGTAACACAAGAAGGGTTGTGTAAGACCTGAGGAGCTCCACGGGCTGCCTCCTCAGGTACCTACCTACCTACCTACCGTCCAGTTCTAACCCTCTCTGTTCATTGTCGTTATTCCCAGGCCTGGGACGGCCACCACCTCCACCACCTCTCTCCTTCCCTCCCTCAGGTGCTTACAAGAATACATTTTTTTTTTCTTTAACGTCGGTTTTAGTTAATTTTTATAAATCTGATTTTTTTTCTTTAGGTATAAATAAAGAACAAAAGCTGTGAAACTGTTGTTTATATCTGTAGCGAATGATAGTCTGCTGTTTGTCGTGGAGCCAAGTTCTGTTGTTTTTGTCTTTGTCGTTGATTCTGACATAACAGTTGTCATCAATGGCGAAGTGGTGGTTATGATTCCAGCCTCCTCAGTTTTTGTTGGTGTTGCTGTTAATGATTCGCCACGTCTTGAACTGATCCGGGCCCTCCCTTGTCTCCAGACGGTCTGCCCCCTCCCCCTTCCCCCCCAAGCCTGGCACACACACACACCCCTCCCCCTTTTTATATGATGGTTAGAAAAGACGGGAAAGGATTTGAACAGGGAAATGTGAAGTTTTTAAATGAAAGAGCGAGTTAAAGAGTATATATAAGTGTATGGTGTGGGTGTTTATAGGCTGTGTGGAAAAGTTTCGGAAACAGGTTATTTGGTGCCCTGTTCTTATCGTCCAGGAAGAGTGGTGGTGGTTTGCAAGTTATGACTTTTCTTGTTCGTAACGGAAGGGAAAGGAAAAAGGGTAAGCTGAGCTAAGCATTGTTCATTGTGTACATTGATGGATGGATTTGGGGTCCCTTAGTGCTTTGAGGTTGCTTTGGAACCAAGGGCGTTCCATGTTTGCACTGCTGTTAAGGTCTCGGACACGTTTATTTAACGCCCCGTTCCCCAGGCCCTAGTTTGGCCCGGGCCTTTACTTTGTCTTAAGATGGCGAGTCTCTCCTCAGCCTGACACGGACCTTTGTCTTCAGACGCCCCGTGCCTCAGGCCTTATCCTGGCACGGGCCCTTCCTTGTCTTCAGACGGTCCACTCCCCAGGCATTCAGACGCCCCCTTATCCCCCCCGATCTAGCTGTTGTATTTGTCTTGTTTTCATTGTTACGATGCTGCTTTTCCCTTCATCATACTTTTCTTGTTCCTTTATTGTTACTTATATCGTTATCTCTAATTTCCCTCATTCACAGGTAGGTTTAGTTGTGGGTGTGTGATTACTGTTTGTGTACTATTTGTGTGTTACGAGGAGAGAGTTATACACTCGTGTTGCCCTCTCTTAGCTGATTATATATGGACCATGTTGGTGTACACACACACACACACACACACACACACACACACGCACACACACCAGCCAAAGACAGCAGGCCATTTTTCGATCATCTCCTGGGGAGTGTAAACGCCTGGGTTGGCCGAGGGCCGGCTGCCGCACCCAAGTGTGTGTGTGTGTGTGTGTGTGTGTGTGTGTGTGTGTGTGTGTGTGTGTGTGTGTGTGTGTTACAAAACTCCAATTCTTTTCGTAATCCTAACTCTCTCAATACTCCGTATCGACCTTGTAGCCCTTAAAGATTTTTTTCTGCCCTGTATTTGCAGATTAGGTTAAGACCCAGTAGAAGTTGTCAGACACTGAAGCTCTGCCTTGTGTCATCCACATGTCCTCCTGCATACGCTCCACACCCCAGTCTTCGCCGTACAGTCGCTGGCCAATATAAACTTTTGCTCATCTTATATCTCGCCCGAAACTGTGTCGCATGATAGTTCGAGCGCTCCTTCCTTCCTGCAGAACCCATGATCAATGCAGTATTCGTCATGCACCTTCTGTAGGAAATGTTCACACGACGCCTGGTGAAGTTCGCTCCCACATATTTTCGATACGTTACTTCCCACTCACTGTAGCTGGCTGGCTTATTCAGAATCCAGTGTGTTCGAAGTGTAACACGCATGCAGAGCCTTTCAGCTCGTGAATGTGCGCCATCATATCCTCGATACGGTACATCCCGCTGTGCATCGGTGTGGTCACGCAGTATCGTGCCACAGACGACGAGGGAATATAATTATTTTTTTTTTTTTTTCCATTCTTGATCGCCGTCTCTCACGTTAGCGAGGTAGCACGAGGAACGGACGAAGAAAGGCCGTATTCGCTCACATCTGTTCTCTAACTGTCATGTGTAAAGAATGCACTGAAACTAAACCTCCCTATCCACATCCAGGCCCCACAGACCTTTCCATGGTTTACCCTAGATGCTTCACATGCCCTAGTTCAGTACACTGACAGCACGTCGACCCCAGTATACCACATCGTTCCAATTCACTTTATACCGTGGACGCCTTTCACCCTGCTGCATGTTCAGGCTCCGATAGCTCAGAATCTTTTCCGCTCCATCCTTCCATCTCCATTTTGGTCTCCCGCTTCTCCTTGTTCCCTCCACCTCTGAAACATATATCCTCTTTGTCAACCTTTCTTCACTCATTCTCTCCATGTGTTATATATCCTCTTTGTCAACCTTTCTTCACTCATTCTCTCCATGTGTTAAGACCATTTCAACACACCCTCTTCAGCTCTCTCTCACCAGCACTCTTTTTATTACCACACCTCTTTCTTCCTCTTTCATAAATTCCTTGATCAAACCACCTCACACCACATATTGTCCTTAAACATTTCATTTCCAACACTCCCACCCTCCTCCACACAGTCTTCTCTATAATCCATGTCTCGCATCCATGTTACAATGTTGGGACAACTATACCCTCAAACATATCCATTTTTGCCCTCCCACGTAACGTTCTTTCTTTCCGCACATTCTTCAGCGTTCCCAGAACCTTCGCCCCCTCACCTACCCTGTGACTCTCTTCCGCTTCCATGGTTCCATTCTCTGCCAAGTCCACTCCCAGTTATCTAAAGCACTTTACTTCCTTCAGTTTTTCTTCATTTAAACTCACACCCCAACTGACCTGTACCTTAACTCTGCAAATCCTGATAACCTTGCTTTTATTTACATTTACTTTCAACATCCTCCCATCCAAACTCAGTCACCAACTTCTGCAGTTTCACACTCTAATCTGCCACCAGTGCCGTATCATTAGCAATTATTCATGTTAAAGATGGCAGCGGCGGGGGTTGGGCGAGGGGTTGACGAAGCTACACTACCAATACATCAGTTGAGGGAATTTATCGTAAGTGCTCATCTTGTCGAGAGATGAGACATAGGGACTGATAAGTTTGATTCTGACTTCCTTTTTAGTGTAGTGACGCCTGAGGCAGGACCCTCATCAACCAGCTGCCCAGGCCTAGACGACAATAAGGTATACATGAAAGTGTTGTTGCAACGCCGTTTCACTTAACAGCAAAAGTTTCAGTGGAGCTCTGCAGTGTCATTGGTCACCAGCCGAGAGTGCAGACAGTGTGCACCTTCGTAAAGTTGTGACTAGAAGTTTATGTCTTTTCTCTGAACCTCTGATCATAACGATATCATTTTTGATCACGGTGGTACAGACGCTAAGTATAATGGCCTCTTCTTTGATCTGGCCCTTTAAGAGTCAGGTCAGAAACCAAGCCATCGTACTCAAGGGTCGTACCGTCATGTTTAATTGTTTCACCGTCGTGATCAAAGGCCTCAAGGTCGTACTCAAAGGGTCATTACATATTTAGTCGACAGTGTGCCGTCCAGAAATAGAGAAACGTAACAGACCACTTCGATGATATGGAATGTATTATTTCAGAAATCCTCGCTACAAATAATTGGTTACTGTCCTATCATCAGAAACTGAAATCTTCTGCGACATAATTTGACTAAAGCAGTCTCACGTATGGTAAAAGCAGTCACTATCTTGTGGAGACTCGGCTTCTCCCGACCTTGTGTCTAATTATAGTGACCCAACGGTGACACAGGGCTTCGCCAGGGGTGACCGCTGCGCCTCTGGAGAGGCGCGGAGTTCGTCACAGGCCAGAGTTAAGGACAGTAGGAGACGGCATTGTTTGAGAAGGACTTTTCACGGGGTTCACAGGCATGACTCTCTGGATATACCGGTAGCAAACCCATCTGCTACAGCCGCCTGACTTGCAGGTGGCAGCTGCATGTTGATACGGCAGATACATGTCAGGATTTGTGTGTTATCACAAAGGACTCCGCTGCCGTCCCCTTAGGCAAAAACCAACGTAAACAGAAAAGTGTTTTACATGAAAATGAATAACTAGCGCTGTAATTACTTTAATTAAAAAGCTCATGAAACACTGCAGTTTGATCGATAATGGAGGCCTGTAGCTCATGCTACACATGGTCGAGCCAGATTCAAGCTCTTCAATCTTTTGCGTGCACGACCTAAGATCAGCATTGAGGTATATACCTGAATTATATTTTTCTTCATCAAAAATGTTGTATTTGTCGAAGATGAATCGTTCATGTGATAGAGTGGGTGAAGGGCACTTAGCATGGATTAGGTGGAGGCGGGCATGCATCCTACAATAGGTACAATACATCAACATGGGGGGATGACAAGTCGGCCCAAGCATTTTCCAATTTATTTCTTACTTTTGAATCCTTTATATGTAAGACATGCAAAGCACGTTATGAAAGGTCACATCAATCATAAGGGTTACTCATATGTACGATATAAAGTCTTCTACATATCATGAGAAAAGGTCAAAAAGCGTGGTCAGAAAATGGATAGTGTAAAAGTGTGGTTCTCTTGTACCACACGATGTTGTATATTGGTGTCGCTCTTCATCCAAAAGTCTTCGCACAGAAGCACTCCTCGGCAGCTCTGGTCAACACTCGGTTAGGGCAAGATGTCTTTTCCACTATTTAAAGGCAAAAGAGACTCCAGAACAGGAAGTTTAGGCAAGAGAAGTGTGTACAGAGGGGGGCGTGAGGTTGTATGCTCATAGCAATAGAGTTGTGGACACTTTGAACAATCTTACCAAAGATGAAGCCCTTGTGAGTCGCACTAGAGAACTTCAAAAGCTTATGTGATTAAAATATAATGATTCAGAGGTGGGGGCGCTTGAGTCCCCATCCCATATGCACAGGTGGGTGACAACAAATGAATAATAACAACAGAAGAAAACGGCTGGACCACAGCCACCATACAGGTACTTTCACTGTGAGTTGACCACAACCAAGGAAGAGGCGATAATTCAGCTGGCGTTGGCTAGGAACACTGTTATAGAAATGTAACATTCTGTGTAGCCTAAGGTGTGGTAAGGTGAGAACTTCTGTGTCCTGACGAGTATGAAATATGACTAAAAATCATCTTTTATTAACAGGATCTGTTGCTGTTTACCAGGTGACAGAGAAGAACAATCTGTTCAGATTCATCGTTTTCATCTGACTGTCGAAGGAAATTGGAACATCTTTGTACAGAACAGAGTTGGTTCTCGTAATGTTATTGGTGTTATGTTGGTATGATATCATCATGATCAACACTCATAAATTTTGGAAAATGTGGACTTGATTAAAGATTATAGAAAAGTAATGCAGACATTTTACCTGTCGTGAGCTGAGATAGAATACGTTTTAAGTTCCTTGTAGATACATATGTGGCGGGGTCGATCTCCTAGCCTTGTTGAAATTGGGAAAATGTGATAAACTCGTCAAGTCCGGTTCATGTCTTGACCTAGATCAACGCTTGGACCGGACTTCAGCGTGATATGTCCAAAGTCTAAATAAAACTGTATGACAGACATACTCATTTGCATGAAAACATATCTACGCATCATCTGGAAATCATCGTTGGTTCTACATTTTGTGTCATAACGACAGTAAAACGCGAGGAATGGAACGATTCCTTCAGCCGAGGCCCCGAGTACCTCAGCTCCCGTGTCCGATTTACTCTTCAGAGCGTGGTGGGCCGCTCTCCCTCCTCCGCCAGCTGCTGCCGCTGCTGCTGTGACTCTTAACAGGGCTAATTCTGTTGCTGCTGCTGCAGAGAGAAAGAGAGAGAGAGAGAGAGAGAGAGAGAGAAAGAGAGAGAGAGTGTATGTATGTGTGTGTGTGTGTGTGTGTGTGTCTGTGTGTGTAATTAGTACCTAATTACCTACCTACGACGAAATTTAGCCAAAACGGTAGAGCTTGTGCTCACTGCACATCTTTATATATATATATATATATATATATATATATATATATATATATATATATAGAGAGAGAGAGAGAGAGAGAGAGAG
>JAYMFT010042425.1:0-15552 GCA_038088735.1 Panulirus argus | reverse complement strand
TATGTATATGTTGATATGTATATATATATGTACGGTGCATATGTGTGCATATATGTATATATGTGTGTATGCGGGGGATGGGTTTTTCTTCGTCTGTTTCCTGGTGCTACCTCTCTGATGCAGGAAAGAGCAATCAAATATAATAATAATAATAATCATATATATGTATATATATATATATATACTACCTGTACATATGATACTTATAATGTTACAGATAAAGTATATCTATAATCTTTTTTGTTTGTACAGGAATAGCACTGAAGAATGTGTGGAAAGAGAGACTGTTATCTGGAAGGGCAAAAATGGGTATGTTTGAAGATATAGTTATCCTTACAATGTGATGTGGATGCGAGGCTTTATATAAGGCTGTACAAAGAAGGGTGGATGTGTAAGAAATGAAATGTTTGAGGACAATATTTGGTGTGAGGTGATTTGATAGAGTAAGTATTGAAAAGGTAAAAGAGAGGTCTGGTAATAAAAAGAGTGTGACTGAGAGATGTGAAGAGGGTGTGTTGAAATGGTCTGGGAATATGGAGAGAATGAGTGAGGAAAGGTTGACAAAAAGTATATATGTATCAGAAGTGGAGGGAACAAGAACTGGGGGACCAAATTGGAGATGGAAGGATGGAGTGAAAAAGATTTTGAGCAATCAAGGCCTGAACATGCAGGAGGGTGAAAGGGATAGAGTGAACTGGGATGTTGTGGTATACAGGGTTCAACGTGTTTTCAATGAACTAAAGCAGGGCATGGGAAGTGGCCGGCTAGGGTAAACCATGGAAAGGTCTGTAGAGCCTGGTTAAGGATATATGATACTGCTATCCTTGAGAGCAATGGAAATGTAGCCTCTCCATGGGTATTACAGGTATTTAGCTAAGTCTACTTTTATGCAGTTTATCACTCATTCTGTAACAACAGAAACATCAACAGGGATATAAGTACCTTGAATGTTTACGGGTGAAAAAAAAAAAAAAAAATGTTTAGGGTTAGATGGTTAAATGATCTATTCTGGGTTCGTTTGGGACTGGCTTAACAATATACTGACTTTTCTTTTAAATGTTTCTGCAGCTGTTCATCGTGTCTTATTTCTTCTAGTAACAAAATAAAATAAAATAAAGTAAAGTCCTTCTAGCTTTCTTGTGAGGTTTATATATATTTTTGTTTGAAACTTTTTGGGTATATTACATTATATGACACTCATTTCCCATACCAATAACAACACAAAGGCAACTCCCAAACTATATGACCTCAGAATACTAAATGGCACCAGATTTGGAAAAGAAGACTCCCTCAACATCTCATTCAAACAATTCATCAGCTCCACTTTAAACTACCTGCCTAGTCCTCCACCCTCTCAAAACAAAATACAATAAACCTGAAAGCCACACAAAATAGTGCACTTTTAACAATCATGAGCTACCTAGCAACTACAAGCACTCAAGACCTTCACTACAAAACGTAGATCCTCCTAATAAGTCCCACCTCAACATGCCCGGCACTAAATTCTAAGCAAAGTTACCAAATCCTCACACCCACACTACCCTATAACTAACCGCAAACCCCCACGAAAATATAAAAAGTTTACCCGTCTTGCAATTTAGTCACCTGTACTTACAAATCCTCCTACCCCAACATATACGCTAATGAAAAACACATACAACGGGTCCCTACTATGTGTTACTCCACCACACATCATTGTGCAAGTATGTCATCAGTTTATTAGAGAAACTAAATCACTATATGTCGGATCATTTCAAATAAACGTCCAACAGAAGCAGAGGGGAGCAACATAACCTAAACCTCCATGCTGGCTGGGTACTGGGTAGATGAGAACAGTTTCTCAAGTGTACAGTGACGTCATGCAGCATCTCTAACCACAGCCCTCCCACCCAGTCTGTAAGTAATGTAGTGTATGCATGACATGAGTGCTCCATGCTTCAATATACAGCATCATGTTATATCCCCACAATTATACAACCATGAGTAGAAAATCCTGTGCCAACGGAAAGCTGTTTAGTATAACAAGAGGCAACAGAAGTAGTGTTACTCTTAACGTGAAAGTTCATGTGATAAAGCACAGGAACAATGGAGAATTAGCTGTTGATATTGCATACCATCTTGCCTTACCTCTGCCCACCGTACTTACCATCATCAAGGACAATAATAAGATTACGGCAAAAACAAAGCATGCAACACAACAAACCCAACCAGTTCATTTCCAAAGTAAGAATAATAACATATTCATCTTTTTCATTTCCATCTAATGTTTGTGAGTTACATATATACATTTCTTATGGATTTTAGGCACATATATGTTTTAGTTAGTGTCAGACATGTGTCAAGAATGTATCTAAAGCTAATTACAGTATTCCTTTTGGGAAAAATTTCCTTTTATATGTCGCTTCGCTATGAGTCGTGTTTTACTGGAACATAACTCTTGACATACTGATGACCCCTTATACATACTGAAATAACCAAACAACTGAGTCTTAAACTCCAACTCACCAGACATACGCCCATCAGAAACCACATTCCCCAAACAAATAAGAGTCAAATTCACTCACTTCACTTGTGCTCCTAACATCATCCATTACTACAGCACAACAAACAGTTTCTTACATATCACAGAACCCTTCATGCTCATGATGCAACTACCATAAAGAAGACACCAAGCACTTACCATTCATCTTACCATTCACTACTTTGCACTCTCTGCACATACACACAAACATAAAAACACAACACTTTATGACTTGTAGTCTTGGCTAGTGGACATGATTACTATTTGTGTGTTAAGGGGTGATAGTTTTACACTTATGTTGCCCATCTCTTAACCTTGTCATTACTCCTATGTATGGCCAGCTTCCTGAATGCTGTAAAAACCTCATAGGATAGAAAGGACTCCTGGGGCAAGAAGCAAGTATCCATGCATTTGTAATAACTGTTTCTTCTTTGCTAAAAAGCTTTAAGGCTAACAACATCTTCCTTTACACCTTCGATGTGTTCCTATGCATACAAGCATTTGTAATAACTATTTCTTCTTTGCTAAAAAGCTTTAAGGCTACTAACATCTTCCTTTACACCTT
The DNA here is from genome assembly GCA_038088735.1 of Panulirus argus. Classification (NCBI taxonomy): domain Eukaryota; kingdom Metazoa; phylum Arthropoda; class Malacostraca; order Decapoda; family Palinuridae; genus Panulirus; species Panulirus argus. The sequence goes on along the minus strand of JAYMFT010042425.1, from coordinate 12,466 downwards.
CGATGTGTTCCCATACATATACCATCATTCCTTTAGGCTGTAAACTTTTGAGCCTTTCAGCCCAGTCTCTCCTGTTAATTCCTATGAGTCCTTTTGTGTGACAAGGGCGAGTTCTACAAATTAAAATTTTGAACACAAAAAAGTTAGTTTTATCATATAAATAGCATCATTACTCCAGCAGACTGTCAAATGAAAAAACCTTATCATCGATGGTTGCGGTGTCCTCAATGCTTCATTGAAGTTAATGATGTCCACTAAAAATATCAAAAGTACAAGCAATATGTTGCTTGATCTTACAACTATTGTATGCAGAACCAGCATCTGTTTCTCTTCTGTTTTGCTTCCACCTCTTTCTCCTGTGCACTATGTACTTGGTTTTAGATCATTAGAGTTTACTACATCCAAGTCATTTTCTCATATACATTTTGCATGGCAACAAAATTCATACTGTAGCTTACCTTTACGTTTTTGTTACGGATATGTAAAACTTAGTACTCATCAACATTAATATTCATTTGCCACTTATGGGCCAGTCCATCAGTTTATCTATGTCAGTTTGAAGCTGCAGAGGTTCAAGTTCAATTGCAGATTTATTTCCCAACTTTGTATTATTAGTAAATTTTGATATTGTGCAATGCAGTCCATTATTAGTATCATTAATATATATGATAAAGAGAACCGGTCCCAAGATTGATTCTTGTGGCATCCCACTTGCTACATTTAACAATTAAAAGGTTTGACCATTAATCACAACTCTTTGTTTACTTCCTGTCAACTAATTTCCTGTCCACCAAAGTACTACCCCATCAATGCAATATTACTCAATTTTTGTAAGTAACCTTTGATGCAGAACCTTATTAAATGCTTTATGAAAATCTAGATAGATGACATCAATCACTTGCCTTTCGTAAAAAACACCAATTATATCACTGAAGAAATCAAGCAGATTTGTCAGAGATGAGCAATTTTGTTGAGAACCATGCTGAGAATAGATTTTTTAAGAGGTGGTCCTTTACATCAGTGTTGTCCAAATTGGGGTATGTTTACCCCTGGGGGTATGCAGCATTGTTCAAATGGCTACGTGAGAAGATAATTAAATGTTTTTTTCAAACTGTATCACATACAGGTCATATGGCATTTTGGATCAGTAACTTTACTGAGCATGTGTATGTGTGCACGGATGATTGCTTAAGAATGTAGAATAATTGAATAACCACAACACTTACACAGTTTCCAACTTAAGTGAATGACAAGAGGACAAAGTAAGAATCAAAATGAATGAGAAAGAAATTGAGGGGAGATAGAAGTCGGGAGAAGGGAGAGAAAACAGGATAGGATGCATACGGGAACAGTGCTGAACTCCTTGCTTGAGTCATGCTTGCTCAATTTTGCCTTAAGAGTGAAAGTGTGAACATCTCTTTTTCAAATTCATATGTAAGTTTACAGACACAGTTATTTCTTTAACAGCAAGAAATATGGATATATGGTTAAAATGTGATAGTTGTAGCAGCTGCAGCAGCAATGCTAGTGAAGGAAATCAAGCAACTGTGAAGAAAAAGAAAACAGACCTACCTAAAAATTGGCAATACAAGGAAGATCATGTGCTTTTTTAATTTACTTTTATGAATTCTGATCCTCTGGAAGCTTTGTGCTTCTTTTGTGAGGAGAGGTTGGCCAACAGTAGTATGAAACCAGCTCACCTACAACGTCATCTTAATACAAATCATCAGTGTCATGTTGGTAAACCAGAGGAATTTCTTAAAAGAAAACTTTCTGATTTTAATTGTTCCCTGACAACAATAAAAAAAGCCTCCACAACATCAAGCAAAGCTCTGGAAGCATCCTTAGCTGTATCTTTATTAGTTGCTGAAGCTAAAAAGCCACTTAATGTAGCTGAAGAACTGATATTGCCAGCTGCAGTTGTGATGGCTGAAAAAATGCTAGATAAAAAGGCAGCTGATCAACTAAAGGCTGTTCCTTTGTCACACCAAACTGTTTCTCGAAGGGTAAATGAAATGCGTACTGATATTATTGATCAAACTGTGAATAAGCTGAAAACAAGCCAGTCTTTTTCACTTCAACATGACGAATCGACTGACGTCAGAGGACAGGCTCAACTTGTCTCATTTGTGATATACATTGACGGAGATGATATAAATGAACATGTACTTTTTGCAAAACATTAAAAGAACACACAACAGGGGAAGCTATTTTCAATGTCATCAATCAGTTCTCTGAACAAGGGTTTGGTTCAAAATCTTGCATTTGTGTATGTACAGACGCTGCTGCATCCATGACTGGGAAAGTAAAGGGAAGGTACTTATTGCATGAATTAAGAAGGAAAATCCTGATGTGGAGTGGACTCTTTGCATCATTCACAGAGAACCATTAGCATCCAAAAAAAAGGAGTTCTGAGTAGCATGGGATAATGAATGATGGGGTCAAAGCAGCCAACTTTATTAAGTCAAGGCCACTTAATGCTTGCCTGTTTCACATATTGTGCAAAAGCATAGGGTCTAAGCACACAGAGTTATCATTGCACAGAGAGGTGCGCCGGCTGTCGAGAGGGAGGGTATTTACCAGGCTGTTCAAGTTGCAAGATGAGGTAGGCTCCTTTTTATCAGAACATATTTCTCCTTTTGCCAAATTTTTTGAAAACACTACTTGGTTTGCACAAATGGCCTATTTTGCAGACATATTTAGCCAACTGAATAAGTTAAATTTGTCTCTACAGTGCAATGATACACATGTTCTCAACTTATATGATAGAGTGAGTGATTTTCAAAAGAAAACAGAGTCATGGAAGGAGATATGCTAAGGAAATTTTACGTGTTTTCCTCTGGCAGATGCTTCTTCTTCCAGTAACAAGGATGAGAGAGAGACTGTGAAACCAGTTACTGTGGAACATTTGACCAACCTTATCTGTACTTATAAATCTTACTTTCCTGACATATATTAGACATCTGTGCAGCTGGAATGGATTAGAGATCCAATCCTCCTATCTGAACATAATATGAAGAAGCTTCCTATTTGCCTTCAGGAGGTACCATTAGAAGTGTGTTCAGACTGTGGCCTCAAACTGATATTTGACAGCTTAATCCTCAAAGGGTTTTGGAGCTGTGTAAAGAAGGAGCACCCAGACCTATGAAAGAAGGCTTTGGAAAACCTTCTGCCCTTTGGGTCTACCTATCTTTGTAGATCATCTTTCTCTGCAATGAGTGTTAAAAAAAAAAAAAAAAAAAAAAAAAAAAAAAAAAAAAAAAGTAAACCTGGAAGAAAGCCTGATCACTTCAGTAGCCTCTCTACTGCCCAGAATGGCAAAAATCATCAGTGAACATCAACCCCACACTTCACATGAGTTGTAAGTAATTTTCAAGCATCTTTATGTTATTTCGTTACTTTTTTCCCTTAGTATACTGAATAATAAATCATTGTCCAGCCCTCAAATTAAGCAAACTTTTAATCTGATTTGCACTGTCCTTCCAAATATTGAGTTTAATCAGTCATAGGGGTACTTAACGGTAGAAGAAGGTAATAAGAGGTACAATAGGCATAAAAGTTTGGACAACACTGCTCTACATGGTTTACAATGCTGTTTCAAATGATGGTTTCCATAAGTTTTCTAATGGCAGAGGTTAAGCTATCTGGACGATAATTTCCAGGCAAAGACCTATTACCTTTTCTGGATATTGGTGTTACATAGGGAAACTTTCATTCATCTGGAACTTTTCCTTATAACAAGTGACTTAGTAAAAATGGCAGTCAAGAGCTTGTCTACCACATTTTCTGCCTTTTATTGTCCTCATATAAAACTTACCTGGGACTGCTATGTTCTTTATTGTCAATCCATTTACTGCTGATAGCGCGTCCAGCTTTTATGTCAATTTGTTAAAGAATATTTTCCACTCTTATCAATGAAGTTGGATTCAGCACTAGTTGTGTCTTCAATTGTACACACAGATGCAAAAAAGTTATTTAAGATTTTTACCATGGCTCTGTCGTCTTGAACAAGACACAACTTTCCGTAATTAATGAACAAACTGACTGAGTAATGACTCTTGCTTCTAACATACCTGTAAAACTCCATTAGGTTTCTTTTGTTATTTTCAGCAATATAAACTTCCTAGTAATGTTTACTTTGTCATATACCTCTCTTACTTTCTCTACATAAATTTGTATAACTTACTCTATCAAGTTGTTTATTGGTCATTTTGCATTTCTTATGAGCTACTTTCTTAGACAACAGGCATTTTTTCATTTGACTTTTCCACCACCTTGGCTACATTTTAGAAAGACTGTCAATTATTCACTGACATGCATGTTCCCCCTACTGCTTTGAAGGATTTGTCAAAATTTTTCCAAACTGCGTTCACATCGTTTTCACTGCCCATATCATTCTAGGTTTGCCTGTCGTAAACTATGCAAAGATCATCAAAATTTGCATATTAAAAATTGGGTATTTTTCACAAGAGTCATGTTGAAAGTATCATTCAAAACAACCTCAAAAGTAATCTGTCAGCGATCACTTAAACCAAACCTTTCTCCAACTTCAGCACCATTAACGAGATCCTCATCTGTAGTTCAAGCTATATGTAACATATTCTTATCTGTAGTTAGAGCTTTATGTAACATATTCTCATCTCTAGTAGGTTTCTCAACTAATTGGATTATGGCACAATCAAGCAAATTTAGGAAGAGTCCATGCCTGGAGCTACTGGAAAGGGATTCTCCCCATTTAGATACCAGTATGTTAAAATCTACTATGATAGAAGCTTACTGATAAAAATCTTTCATATACCTTTGGTGTATATACTCACAATAAAACCAATTTCAGCATCTTTAAAACACCCCAAGCTTTTGGGAAGCAGTTTGCAATATGTGAGGTTTCTATAACAGAGCAGAGGATATTCATGTAATTCATTACTGGGTTAAATTGTGGTGTTTTGAAACTTCGCAGAAAGGAATGAGTGTCTCGTAAATAATTACATGGAGTGAAACTATTTCAGCGCTAGCAAACTTAACTAGATTACTGCTTCCCCCTTCTGAGATGTTGCACAGGTCCAAAGTGAGAGTGGATATATGGGCAGTCCAAAAAAGAGAATGAGTATTAGATGGAAGAGGAGGAGGGAAAGTGAACTAAAGTTTGTAAAAGTGGTATCATCAGCATAAGACTGACCAGAGTTAGGAGATGAGAGATGATTATTTACAAAGAGAAGAAAGAGGGATTATAGCTGAAATGTTGTAGTTTGGAAGAGAAATCATGATAGAGTGGATGCATTTGATATATAATCTAGCTTGGGAGTAGAAGATTGTGCCTGATTAGGTGAAAGCTGTTATTGTACCTTTAATCAAAGGAAAAGGTTCAAAGGATGTATATAGCAATTAGAGGGTAACAAGCATATTAAGTATGCCAAGAAAAGTGTATGCAGGAGTAGTGATTGATGGAGTAATGGAAGTAACTTAATGCACAATAGCGGGGAGCAAGAGGTTTTTAGGAAAGGTAGGGGATGTGTGGATCAGATTTTCGCAGTTAGAACGACTGCGGACAAGTATCTAGAAAAGGGTAAGAAGCTATATGCAGCTTTTATGAATATGGAGAAAACGTAAGACAGAGTTGAGTGGAATCCTTTACAGGACGTGTTAAGGATACATGGGGAATGGGGACAACTGATGGAGGTGTGAAAACCTTCTATTAAGGAGCAAATGCATGCATAAGAGTGGACTGAGAGTTGAGTGAATGTTTCAGTATACATGAAGGTGTGAAGCAGGGCTGTGTGATGTCACTGAGACTATTTAACATATATGTTTGGAAGGAGTGATTAGAGAGATGAAAGCAAAACTCAGGAAAATGGATGTAGAGATGGAGTGTGGTGATGAGGCATGGTGGCTAGTGACTAGCCTACTTGCTGATAATACTTTGTTGTTTTCTGAGAATAAGAGGAACTGCAGAAGGTTGGGAGCATGTTTTATGGTGATGTGTGCAAGTGTAGCGATTGAAGGTAAATGCAAGTAATTGTGTCTGAAAGGAAACAGATTGAAAGCATAGATTCTGCAAAGTCATATAGAGTGACAGAAAGTATACTAAACTGTGTAACAGATATGGGAGGAGAAAGGGTGGAAGAGGTGACAACTTAAGTATTTGCAAACTATCTTTGGTAAGTTTTGTGATTTGATAGGAGATAAGGGAGAGCACTGCTGGGTGGAAGAGTCATTGGGTCCCTTAATAGAACAGTGAAGGGTAGAGGTATTTGTATATAGGTGAAGGAAGAATTAAAGGACTTCATAGTCCTCCCAACCCTGAACTATGTAGCCAAAACATGGACATGGGCTGAGTTAGAAAGGTCAAGAATCCAAGCAGTGGAAATGAGTTATTTGAGAGGAGTAAAATGAATTGTGGAGTGGTAGAGGTAGAGTGGGTGAAACATACTAGTCTGAGGTGGTTTGGGTAAGTGGAAAGAATAAAAGATGGAAAGTTTACAAGGAGAGTGTATGATAAGATGATTAAAGGGATTGGCGTGAGAGAAAGACCACCTGTGACACAGGAAAATAGAATGGAAGAGTAACTCAGGGACGGAAATGAGGGAAGAGTGCATGGAATGGTGTATGTTAGGCATGTAAGGAAAGAAATAAGAGGAAACACTTTTACCATGGTCATCCTCTGGATGGGAGTTCCCAGTGAAAATGGGTATTAGAGATGTAGATAGAAGAAAGAGGGATAGGAAAAAAAACATAAAGAACATCACTATTGATAGAAGTAAAGGAAGTCACTCTAACAACCAAATACTGAAAGGGAATGGTCAGAGAGAAAGCTATGCAGTGGGGAACAGCAAGAAGCAAAAAACAATGAATGGAAGTTTAGAAAGCAAAGACTAATGTCACTCCATGTCAAAAGACTTGGAGATGTTAACAGCTATGAGAGAAGTTTCATTCAGATCCCTGAGAAAGGAGAACCAGAGGTGAGTCATATAGGAGAGAAGACCACAGGTAGATCTACCACTGCAATATCCTCATTGGTGGTCAAAAAGATAGGAATGGGATCCTCTATGTGACTGGGAGAGAGAGGGTTAAGGAGACTTTCAAAGACTCTGGAGAAAGAAGTGAGAGCAATGGGGCAACAGCTGCAGGGATTAGGAAAGCCCTCTTTTTAAAGGATAAGCTGAACTAAAGCATGCTTCCATGATAAAACTGAATGACTGGTGGAGGCAAACACCAGTTGGAATTTCAAATAAAGGCATGGAGCTGTAAATCATCATGTGATGGGGGAAGCAATTCTGTATGGATTGCCAAATGAGAGCAAATCAACGGTTCCACTACACAGCCCATCAATCTATTAATATTATACTTAATGCCATAGTTAACAGCACGTGTAATAATTAGCAATTTCCAATTTTTTCAGCTACACACTAATACCAAACATTAATGCTAAAATACTGTTTTGTATAAAATCATTTTGTATGCTTCATCCTAACCACTTATTCTTCTTGCTACTAATTCAACAAGATGATTTACATATGTTTCTCCTGCGCGTATTAGCCAAGGTATTTCTTTCCTTTGATAAATTAGATTTGTAAAAAAACTTCTCAGATTAACTGAAATATGTTCTCCGCCCAAAACACTCTTCATCTTATAATCAATTATCTACGACTAGTTAGAAGCTTTAGGGGAGTTCAAAAACCTTCTTAACTTCCTGTACAATATCAAAAGATTCGCAAAATTTTCCTCGAGCCGACTTTGTGAAGATAGGTTTCCTACCTTCGTTCCATTTGTTTCGCTATGAAGAACTTCTTCCATTCCGTCCTGGAATAAGATATGTTAAAATAAGTCACGTAAACTAAGTTCAAAGCATAATATCCTCAGAGTATTAATAAATTGCAAATGCAAGGAGCAGAGAAACGCCTACCATCATGGCTGCAAACACAATAAATAACATAACCCTTGCTTCAGAAGTGTCAAACGATGGGCAGAGGAGGATCTTATAAAACAAACCATCGTATTATGAAACGTTAGAGGATCTAAGGAGTTTTTAATGTGTTATAAAGAGTATCAGATCCGTCTTCTGCAAGTCAGGTGATCTAGGACGGGGGATCAAGTGGCGTAAACAAACTGAGTGACGTTATTTTCACGTGAAGCAATCAACAAGTACCGCTTATTAGTGATTGTTTATCTTTCAGTAAACAACATTCATTATCAGTGTTTAGTAATGCTAATATAATACTGTATTAGAAAAATAGAGTTCGATGGAAAGACACACAAAATAAATATTCCTGTGACTGGTCAGAATAACTAAAGGCACCCTGGACTTGGTTAAGTGCGTTGTACGGAATTTCAATATTCATACGAAGATTTGGGTAGAAGTAGAGTATGAAATAAAACGTAAAGACTATGCATCGGTATGGTAAAAGCCAAGCTGGCCTAACACCAAGGGAGAAAAAAGGAAGATGGATTCAAACATTAAGGTGGAAAAATTGCAGCATCATGAGCGGCAGGATGAGTGTGTAAGCCGAGCCAAGTACCGGCAGGGTAGGAAGCTCACAGCCGTTAAGGTCTACACTGTGAATGACGAGTCAAAGTACATAATCATAAATGGGATTCCAGCCATTAAGATCGTGAGTGAACTGGAGAGGTTATGTCTCAAGTATGGAGATATTGAATATCTGCAGTTATTGCCAGAGTATCCACATGAAGAATACACTGAGGTATATTTACTGAAGTACCATAAGATACGGAGTGCTAGGTTTTCTAAGACTCAGCTGGACGGGAAGTCGTTTTATGGTGGTGTGCTGCATGTGTGTTACGCTCCGGAACTGGAAACTGTGGAGGAGACAAGGGAGAAACTACAGGACAGGAGAAGGACTGTCGCTGCCTTGACTAGATATAGACAGGATGCATCAACCGTAAATCCCCCAAAGAAAAAGAAAAATAAAGTTTTGAATCCAGCAGCCAGCAGGTATTTAGCCCGCTTGAGACCAGAACTGAAAAATGTATCTGACGAAATATTAAGTCCTGGAAAAGAACTTGCTGGACCATCAGAAGTAGGCGGTGGGGTGTTGCAATGTGTATCACAGTCTAATTTTACTTTCCAAAATCAAAATTTCACGTCAACCATCAGTAGTGATGTAAGTTTTACATCCGAAACCAATACTGTAAGTAAGCGGGAATATACAAACCATCCAAACGATTCCACTAGTAACATTGGTGTGTTACCAATATTACCACAGACTGTTTGCCAAGGAAAAGAATGTGCTCTACAGTCTCAACAGAATAAAAGACAAAGTGATTTTCCATGTGTAATAGCATCTAGTAAGAAAAAGATAAAAGTGTTTGGTAACAAGAAAATTTTATCATATAAATCAGATAGGTGATTATAAAATTGATGAAATAGGTGATTATAAAATTGGATGCTACATGTAATCTTAGAGTATTCAGTAACTTCTAAACCCACAAAATTCACAGAAATACAAGATGATTAAAGTAGGGTCAGTGAAGTACACTTTGTATACTGTAGGAGACCAAGCTGTCAAATAAAATTTACCTTTATATTTGTAAGTTATTATTTTTCTCTGCTTTTTTTCCATGAATTTCTTTCCTGATATCCATACCGATGATGTAGTGCTTACTTTACATATAATCCAAGCATTATGCATCTTCCAATATGTCTCGCTGACCAAGCTAAGGGCTGTGTTACTTTTTTCTTGGCCAGGTTATTATTCTTATATGTTGTTTGTTCATTTTAAGAGAAAAATTTGTTTTCACATGAAAAGCATTCATTTTTCTGAAAGACCAGGGAATATGGCATTACAGTCATTGGGATGGGGATTGTGAATGAAAATCGAAAAAATCCTCAGAATAACAAAAAAATTGAATATATAAACTAATATTGCATTTAATAACTTGGTCTTCTACAGTATAATAGGTATATTTCACCGACCCTAGTGCAATCCTCATGTGTTTTGGTGGTTTTTACTGTTTAGGGGAAAATCTTAACTTTTGTTTATAGTAACTCTGGCAGAGGAGTAATACCAGAGATTTGTGATGGTGTCCAATTGGATCTTTAGAAAATTAGGTTTTGTTGAAAACTAAGACCTGCTGCTTTCTAATTTGTATAAGTAGGTGAATTTCAGTATTTTCTGATAAAGAGTTGGTTTAACCATCTAATCACATTGGGACTGAACATTAATAACATTGTTTAAGATTACATATTTTTTAGTGGTGAAACTCCTTTTTTTACACTAAATGGTGGCAAAAATCAACAACCTTTATTTCTGCATTGCTTGAACCACTACATCAGGTTCTTCTTATCTAGTTGTATGTAGTGATTTAAACTTGGCTAGATGGACACCCACAAAAAATTTTTCTAGGGGTCACAATATACAGGCAATGCATAATGTGGGGCATCACCTTTTACAAGTCAGCAGATTGAAATAATGTGTTACTTGTCCTTAAATGCAAACATATTTTCAATTTTAAAGTGGGATTGCTAAAAATGATCAGTGACATAATTATGTTATGTAACATTTAAGTAACTTGGACCGGGTACACCGTATGATTTTTTTTTAAGGTGGGGAAGGGCAATTGCCCCTTCTTGCGGATGATCATGCTTGGCCAAATCTTGGTTTCACTTGGCACAGAATTTCAAGATCTTGAGTTGTCCCCTCTTGATATCCTAAATTGTTTCCAAAACCATGCTGTTTAAATCAGGTTTGTGTACTGAAACATCTTTATATAGTTTTTATAATATATCAGCTTTTTGTCTGATAGTAATTTGTATCAAGTATGAAACTCTCAGTTCATGAGCTGTCCAAACTTCTGAAATTCAGATTTTTGAGCATTGTGTTTAGAAAAAGTTGTTGATCTTTTGTACAAACCATAGTTATGTATTGATTCATTTACGATGGAATAGTTTTTCATTGAATTTGAGCTGCTCCAGTGTATATGAATAATTTGTTAGTATAAATAAAGAAAAAATACAGTACAAAATTTCTTAATATTTTTTATATAGTCATTTTTCACCAGTGATATGTAGAAATGTGAGATTTCCTTGGAATATACATGCAGTACAGATGCAGTATGAAATAACAGCATTACTGCACACAATGTATGGCACTGAGTTTCATGGATAACAAAAAATTAAATAATGCTTGTCTCCCTTGCAGCCCTGTAGAAAAAACTTTGTGCCTCTTTGGGTGCAAGTACCAAACTTGAGAAGCACATTCTAGTTTTAGCCTTCAATAGAATATGAACAACATATTATTATTATTTCTTTATCCATATACTTGAAAGCTATTCTAATATTTGTCAGTTAACATGTTTTCTCCATAACTGTTCTCCTAAGGTGAGACTTTAGCAACTGGTTAGGGATGGTGTCGCCTTCCAAGTCCTCATACACAGACACGGAATTTATTTCCTGCTCTATAAGAATCATATTAAGGTCTTCTTACAATTTGTTCCATCCCTGTTATTGTACATTTGCTTGGGTTGAATTTCAAACTTGATTCAGACTAACTTTTGGAGTCAGTTGAGGTCCCCTTGCAAGTTAATGCAATCCTCTTTACTATTCACCTTCTTCATGACCTTTGCACCATCTCCAAAGTCATTTAAGTATATCAGGGAGAGTAGTAGTTCCAGAACAGAACCATCTGGCACTCCACTGGTCACCTCAACCATTTGGAGAAGGCTGCTCTGATATGCATCCTTTGTTGCTTTCAACTGTGATAATCAGCCTAATGAAGGAGTTTACCCCATATTCCTGCCCTATGATTGAGTTTCGTAATCAGCCTTCCTTGTGGTAGAGTGACAAATGTTTAATGGCATTCTAGGTTCAAACGATTCACCCAGGCTTCCCGTTAGTGTAAGACATAGCCCAGTTTCTCGAAGAAATCAGTGAGGTTTGTTACACATGACCTTTCCTTAAAACCATGAAGTCTACTTCCCCTGGTGACCCAGGGGTGTCCCCCTCCAGCCCAACCACCGGACTGTGGTAAGTGACATCCTCTCCTGCCTGTGGTTGGGAGAAAAAACTGCTCAGAGAAAGATGCGCATCTTCTCCCTTCTGATAATTTAGGGGAGAAGATATACATCATCAGAAGTGAGAAGATGCGCACTTTCTCTCTCTCTCCCACTGACAGAATAGGATGCCATTTACTGCACTATGGTGGTAGCACTAGAATGGAATGCCACAGGGCCATCAGGAGGCATGGCCTTCATGCTCAAGACATGGAGTCAGACCCAAACACCACAAACCGAAAGCACTTGTGTACCAATGACGTTGTAGCCCACCTCTTTTGTATATGTATATATATATATATATATATATATTTTTTTTTTTTTTTTTTTGATCGCTGTTTCCTGTGTCAGCGAGGTAGCACTAGGAAACAGACGAAGAAAAAAAACCATCCCCCCGCATACACACATATATACATACATGCACACATATGCACCTCACATATATATATATATACATATCAAC